>JZLH01S0619650.1:0-12521 GCA_001188425.1 Eucidaris tribuloides
TACATGTTTGCCCCGCTTCAAATTTGAAATATATTTGTCTTTTGACATAGTAGTCAAAATTTGAATTAGAAATTCAATTTACAAGAAAAACTACATATTGCAACTAGAAAAGTTCGACTGCACGCAGTTGATGGGTATGCCTCCGCCCTGTGCACCTACTATGTAGGAGCTAATAACCTAATTATATCAACAGTTAGCACTCCTTGAAGTTATAGGTTTGACACAAAGTTTATTGACCTTTGACCCTTGACCCTGAACGTTGACTCCTGTGACTCTACCAAAATATTTGTCTTTTGGTTTTGAACCTAGCCACCAAATTACATCAACAGTGAGCACTCTTTACTGAACTTATTGGCAGAAAATAGCATTTTGGGACAAAGTTCATTGACCTTTGACAGTTAACCTTGACCTTTGACCCCTGTGACTCTACCAAAATATTTGTCTTTTGGTTTGGAACCTAACCACCAAATTACAACAACAGTGAACACTCCTTACTGAACTTATAGGCAGAAAATGGAATTTCAGGACAAAGTTCATTGACCTTTGACCCTTGACCTTGACCTTATACCCCCATGACTCTACCAAAATATTTGTCTTTTGGTTTTGAATCTAACCACCAAATTACATCAACAGTGAGCAGTCCTAACTGAAGTTATAGGCTGAAAACGAGATTTTGGGACAAAGGTCATTGACCTTTGACCCCTGTGACTCTACCAAAATATTTTTCTTTTGTTTTTTAACCTAACCACCAAATTATGACAACAGTGAGCACTCCTAACTGGAGTTATAGGCAGAAAATGGCATTTTAGGACAAAGTTCATTGACCTTTGACCCTTGACAGATTTGTCCCAAAATCTAATCAATTCATCCTTGCCTAGTGGTCTACCCTTGGTCCAAGTATCATCAAAATCCCTCCAGCGGTACTTCAGTAATCTTGTTCACAAGAAAGTGTGGACGCACGGACGTACGGACGTACGGCTGGACAACCCGAAAACATAATGCCTCCGGCTCCCTTACGGGGCGGAGGCATAAAAACACAAAGCAAATTGGGATTGTAAAAAATATTTGAGATAGGCGATAATTCGACTTGTGCAAAGTCATCTGTAATTCACAGCCCTAACCTCTTCCTCTGGTTCTTCCTGAACACTGTCCCTTGGATGAGGTGCGACAGCAGGTCTGGCCACAGGAAGTCTGATGGGAGGGGCTTCAGGGGTGGGGGTGGGCGGGGTGTCATCATGATCCATTTGTTGGTGGGCTGTGACACTGGCCAATGTTTTGTCTTTGCCCTTTTGGCCATCGGTTTGTTCCTGTGAGGAAAAACAGAAAGATAACATAAATAGTAGCAAGAGATTGCTTTTCAATATGTTTCCAGTACCACTATGTTTATATATTCAAATTAATCCTTTTTAACAACTCCAATTTTGCTGCAAAATGTGTGAAAAGGGTTAATTTTATAGAATTCGAATCCATCCAACATTTTCAAACACTTAAAACCTTCATATTTTCAATAAAATAGAGTGATTTTTTCCACCTGTTTGTCCCATGACCAATTATTTTGATGTATTTCTTTGTTTTATTTAAATTAATGATTTTTTCACAAATAAATTAGTATTAAATCAATTGATTTAAATCCATCAACCCTGCTTACATATAATTTACATTGTGCATTGTGACAGTCATTCATTTCATCCCATTTCTTACGTACTCATTCTGATAAATCAGATCATGCCAATCTGTTGACAATATTAAAAATATTATGAGGAGACTATACCTGTTTGCAATCTTCCATTTGTTGCCCGTCTTCTTCCATCTCCACGGGTTCTGCGTTCATGTTGTCCGCTCGTTTCAGCTGTGCCATGATCTTCTCTTTCTCCCTTCGGCTGGTGGGATCGTCCCAGGTGATTTGGACACTTTGGGAGGCTTCAGTATGGAGGCCTTAACAGCAAAACAAAAAACTCAGTGTGAGATATAGTTATGCTATATTAAAGTGATAGGCTAACATTGTGGAACTTCAATTTTAAAAAATTGTCAAACTTTGATATCTGAGCTACATAGTAGTGTTTGAATGGACAAATAAACACCCTAGAATACAAAAGTTTGGAAAGTTAACTGCCATGGCAAGTTATGCATGAATAAACAATTACTACTCGGGGGAGTAGAAAATAGCCATATCTACACACAGTAAGTCTATGGGAGGAAATGGGCAGGTGAATCCGGTCAACTTACGCTTTTCACTTTTTTAAAGCACTAAATGATCAATTTGAAATACAATTTTTTCAGGGCTTCATTTTTAGACCTTATCAAAGACACTGGTAGCATGGGGAATCATGTAGCTCAGATTTTTTTTAACTGTGGTTAATGTTAGCCAGTAGCTTTAAGATGCAAGAGAAGGGTTCTCTAAAAGGTAAAGTAGGCAATAATCCACATTTAAATGTTTGCTAAAAACTTCCATTTGACAGTCACAGAGGGGGATCAATACTACACCATACTTGTTTCATGATCAAGAACCTATTCAAAAGTAGCATCACCTGATCATAGTAACATTATACCGTGTCAAACAATATACCAGAAGTACTGTATTAACACTTCACTTGGTACTCGCTTTTAACATCATGTCAAAACTACAGAATTCTGCAACATTTTATTACCGAAGAAAATATTTAATGCCGATGGCATCCCGACTTAAAAATTTACACCTCCACATATTTCTTTGCACTTTCTTCTAAAACAGTTTCTAAAGCCCTCTTATCCACATTTAAGTAACATCAATATCTTACCGCCACTACCGCTTTCAGCAGCCTTTGATTTGTCAGCTCCACGCTTCGATCTTGCTCGAGTGCTTCTTCTGCCGACGCTGTTCCCATCTGCCCCGGGTGTGCCATCAGATGTGCTAGGTAGACCAGATACGCTGCTCCCCGTCCGTCTACTCCTCCTGCGATTACCACGGAGGCTCCTGACTCGGACAGAGAAATTTGAAGTAAGCATCATTATGTGTAACTTCTTTCTTTGTTACTTTTCAGCCCATTTGTCTCCACTGCTGAAGGAAGGCCTCATAAAACACTCAGTAAAACACATACTGAGAGATAACAGTCTTCAACAGAAGCCCATAGTATGACAAATATTTCAGTCAAACTTGAAGCTAACCATTTATTGCCTACAAATACCTCTGTCCCATAAAACATACATTTTCCACAAGTATAAAGAACACAAATTTGACCTGTAGACTTTTTTTTCAAGAAAATCTTAAGTTTATATTCATTTCACGGTCAACCGAGGGGTTAATATACTGTAGAAGACATGATGTCTTTGAGTTGCTTCTGCAGATCCTGCTTCATGGATGAAGCCTCGTCGTCTGTGGGCTGTTTCTCTTGCTCCGCAGCCTCTGCTGCCCTCATGAGGTCTTCGTCACACAGGCTATCCACTTTGTTGCCATCCGTGGTTGATTCGTCCTGAGGGGGTGGGGCAGGCTGTGGGGGAGGGGCAGGCTGGAGGGCTGGTGCTGGAGCAGGGGCAGGTGTGGACGGAGGCTTTGGCTGAAGGTTGGTGGTCTGTCTCGTTGTACGAGCTGGGGTTTGGCTGCGTGAGGCGACTACCGACTGTGGAGGTTACAATATGATTTCTAAAGTTGGACATATGTCTGCATATTAGAGCAGCATTATTTTGATGCCTGCTCACGGATGAGAAAATTCAACCTCTGTCAATAAAATCTATCGATGAAATAGCAATACTGCACATACTCAGGAAAGATTCTGAGCAAAGGAAGTTTTCATGATGGGCTTCTAAACATATCTCTGATATCACAGTTAAAACCTGCTTTGGCCCATTACAGCAAGAATTGCTTACTGAACACTACAAATATCTACACAACTGAATTCTGATACTTCCAACATCTCTTATAGATGTCAATAATATCCTGATTTTTTTCTCTTCGTAAGTGACAAGGCTTCACAATCTGTTTTAAACATTATTTTTCTTCTGAATATTTATCCACAGATTGAATACCGGTAGACAAGTTTCACAACATATAAACATTTATGCATACCTTTCTAACAAATGTTGCTCTTGACAACCTGATAGCTTGCTCGACGCTTGCTGGATATAGCAACGACTACAATGTATGCAAATTGCATTTGTTAGTATTGAAAATGTATTCATAGAAATACATGACAGAAATAGGCTTGGCTTCAGAAGAGAACATATTAAAGGTTAGTGACGTGATTGGGAACACTTGAAAATGCCTCAAGAACCAAATGAGTTGAAATATATACCAACTATACACTAGCTGGAGTGGATCTCCCAGCTGGAAGAATTTGTCTCTAATTTGCTTACTTAAGGAGAATCAAGCATGAATATGCTAGTATTTCAATTTTATTGGGGCACGATAAAAATAGGACCCATAGAGAGCCACACAGCAGGTTCGTCTGCCACGAGGGGTATTGGCATTATTTATTTTAGAATGAGTCAACGTTTGACTACAAGATTTTCACAGGAGAATCCTTGCATAGTTTACTTGATTGTAGAGTAGTTTCTGCCCAAGTTGAGGACTACCCCCAATCATGTCATTTACCTTTAATAAATTTCAATACATTATGAAAATGGTCTATTGCTAATCAATATATGAGATAGTAAATTAATATACGTGAATTTGACTACATTCCACACATATTACTCTGCATTCCATACATAGTACTCTGCATTCCACACATACCAGGCTGAGTTTAGGGTTGTATGTGTGAGGGTATTGGGCCTCATCCACCCGTTGGTTCTCCTCCTGACAGGCCAGCAACCAGTGAGGCGACACGATGGTCTTCCCTTGGGTCTTGGCCACGCGGAATTCCTTGGCCATGTCGTTGGCTTTACCCTGCAACGATTCAAATTCAAATTTTACAATTTAAATTGATGAAGCAACATATATTTCAAAGATGTTTATATCTAAGAAATGCATTTCTAAGGGGACATATTTTAGAAGACTGTTGGGATTGTTTTTATATTTTTTGGGTATATAAAATGCATATATAGATCTGAGATGATTTTATTAAAACTACAAATACATAAAAGCTGCAATTAGGCAATCAAACAACAACATAGTGAAAACACAACAGTTACTAAGTGTGAATGTGTATGTAACATTGTGATGAAAAAAAAAACATGGTAGTGCATACAGACAAAGAAGCTCAAAAGGTTTAAGGCATTGTTTACAATATTTCAAGTTTTTCCAAAAAATCTGAGCTACATGATCCTCTATGGTGCTAGTGCCTCTGATAAGGTAAAAAAATGAAGCCCTCAAAAAAATCATCAAGTGCTTTTAAAACTTGAAAATCAATGAGTGACCATACTAGTTTTCTCCCCATACACTGCGGTCCCCATACACTGCGGTATTATCAAATTTTTGTCCACAGGACATCAATTCATGTGCCAATATTTATCTGTCCATGTTTTGTTAGTGATAGCATAACTGTAAAGTTCTGTGTTCTAGTGGGTCTATTTGTCCATTTAAGCACCATCCTCAAGATCAGATAACAAAATTTGGCTATTATTTTCAAAGGGGTTTCCACAATTTCAAATGTGTCTTTAACAGCATGTACCTGGAAGATAAAATGTGTGCAGGCATCGTCATATGTCCAGTGATATTCTGCCCCCATCGCTGTGGCGATGGAGTTGTAGTCGCCTTGCTTGCGGCTGAGCTTCTTGCTCACGCAGATCACGACACCATGAAGAATTCCAGGTGGCGGTTCCTTTCAAGACAACCAATAATGTATTGATGTATTATAAGCATGAGAAAATTAGACAACGCAAACTAAATTACGACGACTTTACATTTTAATCCTCAAGTAAAACCAAAATTTTCCATAATCCTTTCTGCTGAGTATCAATGAGCTCGATCAATAGAGATCTTTTACACACGTAATATGAAGGATTTTCTTTGAAAATCAAAAACAATTTTTTTTTCTGATTTGCTTTTGTCAAGCAAATTACCTCTCACTAATATAATAAATGCTCATTCAAGAACATGTACACTGAACTACTGTAAATTCTAAGTGCAGGTGTATTTGAAAAACTTGTACCCAGTTATGATTGATATTAATTTACCTTTCTAGTGCACATTTCAAACAAAACTGTGTGCATGGCTCAAGACTATATCTACAGACAGCAAATGACACTCAAAACGTATATCCCCTACAGATTTATACCGTTCCACATCAAGGTTCAAATATTGGATTAATACAAGATAGTAATCAGACAATTTCAGAAAATATAGATACTTTTCAATTGGACTGCAATACATTACTTGCCTTATTACTTGTTTGTATACATAAAGGCATATAAATGCATCTAGATAGATGGATAGGTAGACAGACAGATAGATGAATTTTTTTCCACTCCATGTTGGTAAATTTGATATCATTACCTCTTCCTTGAACACCGCATCATTCATGGCATCATCACCTTCTCCTGACGTTGCATCACTCCCTAGCCGGAACTGAAGAGCATTTGCGATGTTCTGTTGGAAAAACTCATCCAGAGGCTGCCGGAAACAAAAAACATAAGAAAGTTTTAAATAACAATCACATGATGGGGTCTATGAGTCTATGAAGGTACGAGGGTTATTTTCTTCTGAGTGCTTGTAACAAAGATTAATGGACAATGGCCAGCCGAGGGTTCTGTTTCAAATTTTATTCACCAGCAAAAAGTGCATAAAAAATATTTTTTGTTGTTATTCATGATAATGTAATTAATGATTTCACAAATCATTTTTCAGTAATAGAGTAAACTCTCATTATTAATTTGGGGACAACAAAACTTACTTTGCTATATCAAAATTTTGTTATATCGGCCATCGGGGTTGCAAAAACAATAAAATACAAAGAAAATTCTTCTTTGGGAGCAAAAAGAAATATTTTTATAACGAGGGTGTACTGTATTACAGCATAGCACTATTGCATAAAAGTTTCCCAGTAAGTGTCATTGTGACATTGATTTTACTATAGGAAAAAATCTCTGGTCTTAATAAAGTTTATCTCAGGTAAAACTTTCAAGCAATAGGGCAGTGGTCTTACTGGCCTTCATTTCTCAGCATTTTGTTTATATATTACCAATAAGCCCTCAAATTTGAATCTTAATCAGACATTGTCATGGAAATTCTGAGATATCTAAAATGTGCAATTTCATAGACTCACCAAGCTTGATTTTCGGCGTGGGATGCCCCTCCCTGATACCCCGGGGGACTCCAGTGCAGCAACTGCATCCTCGAGGTCGAATGACGGCTTGAAACCCGGGCGCAGAAGTCGACTCGGAGTACTCTCGCATCCCGGCGTTTGACCTTTGACCCCAAGCAGAGTCTTGTTTGTGGCCGAGGGGGGCGGGGCTGCAGGCTGTTCCACCTGCTCCTCATTACTATTTTCTTTATCCTCTGGTTCTGTTGGACGTTCTTTATCTGTGATATTTTTCATGCCACTGTCGATTTCAGTCGGTTTTTCATCAGATGCTTCTAATTTTGTCATTTCAGCAATTTTTTCTACATTTTCAGTGTCATCTCTGATTTCTCTCCTTTGTTCATCCCTCGCTTCAACTGTAACTGCATCAGTTTGCTTCGACACAGACGATTCGTCATTGTTCATTTCGCTGGGTTTCAAGTCAACGAGATAATCCTTCTCCGGAACTCTCTGACCAGTCCGTGCACAGGCCAACAGCCATCTACACACAAAATGTGAATATGAACTCAAATTTATATATTTTATTTATCAACAGATATGCTCTAGTTGAAGAAAGTTTTTTTGTTTTTGCTTTTTTAATAATGCTTAATTCAATATTTGACATTTTAAGGACCCTATTTTTACACAAACTGACTTTGAGACCAAAGGTTTTACATCTACACACATTCACACAAAATGTGAGCATATGCTCTTATTCACCAACAAGTAAGATCTTACTGAAGAAAGATTCTTTTTAAGTAATGCTCACAATTTGAATTTCAAAGGTCACTATTTTCATACAAAATGACTATCAGAGCAAAAATTTTTAAAGGTGAATTATTACATGATATTTTCAGATTTTTTACCTTGATATGCTCATTTTTTTATTTATTTTTTTCTGGGGGGGGGGGGACAGCAAATCAATAACACATTCTTTTAACCTTCTCAGTATCATTGCAAAATTCCATAGACTTTGCAGTCATATTCTGACTGTGGTACTAAAATGGTTACATCATCATCATCATAATCACCATCTACTCACTCTTTGGTAACAGCAGGGACCTTCCACTTCTTGGCGGCCATGTACTTGGTGCCTTCCGGTTCCCTCAGCAGCAGGTGGGTGTTGACCTCCAGGTTCTTGACCGGCTTCCTCACGAAGTACTCCTGGCTTTTGGCACCCAGTAGCTCCGCTATGTGGAGGAGGCAGTCACGTTCTACGTATGTGTACTGACTGCACACGCAAGAACAAAGTGACAATGATGGTAGGTAAAAGGTAGGGCATCTCATTTACAGGCCTAAAAATGAACATTGTGTAAATACACTGGTACAAGTATGTAGAAGAAAATACCATCTGATAACCTTCAGCACAGTATAGGAGCTACACACTCAGTTTTATTGGAATTATAGTAACCATTAGACTTTGATCTGAATTATTGTCTCGTAAGGACAAAAATTCCCAGAATAGAACATGTACGCAACGGCAATACCTTTTCTTGCACATTTTTTTAAATTCTAGGTATTCAGTGATCTTCAAATTTCATAGACATGTCCTTGATAAATAGCCCAAGGGTATGAGTCACCTCTTATTCTGCTGCAGGAGAGGTGCAAATGAGATTCACTGCCTTTAAGGGTCCCCTAACATCCAAAGACAACATGTGTGTTCCAAATTTCATAAGCATTGCTTGAAAAATGAGGATGTAGTTTGATCAATTATATTGAAGAAAATATGACTTCGATATAGCACATATTCTCCATAGACCCCAGACGAGGTTTCTCCTAATCAGTCTCCAACAGGTTAACTGAATAACTAAATAAACAAATGAGTGGGGCAATGGGGGAGTTTACTAGAAATATCACTGAAAGTGATTATACCCCCACCACATCAGGATGGGCATATGTGAGGAAATTTACCTACTTTATCACCATGACATGCCATTACCATGGCAACAGTTTCCTACACATTAAAAAAAATGTGCTAGCACACTTCACCCCAAAACCAATGTTTCTGTGTGCCAAATTTTGTGTGCAGTGACTGCTTGAAAAACAAGGAATTAGTTCAGGGTTGGCATATTTCCCTGTCATACTCGTATTTCCCACCCAATTGTCCGGGAAATATAAATTTCTCCCATTGACTTTGTACATGAGGAGGCAATTTTATATCGGACAGTGTCTGGAAAATATGACAAAAAGTGGGAAATATGCCAACCCTGAATTAGTTCAATCCCCAAGATTTCCAATAAACCGACCAACCACATGTTCATTCCTAGTATGTACCCTTTTCAAACTGCGTTTGGAAGGGGTATAACTACTTTTCCACTCACCTTATTGATAAGACACACCCCTGCAACGGCAAGACATCATCTAGTAGGGTTATGGGGGTAAAGAGCACGTTACTGGAGGGGTCCAGGAGACTCTCCGTTTCTATACAAGTCTGCAGCCAACAGTTTGTCACAATTTCGTTCACCGTGAGAGGGACAGCCCAGCCGATAATTGGAACCACGGCATAGTCAGGAATTGCACGAGTATTTACTGGCAAGATAGTGCCTGGAGAGGGACGGAATGAAAATACTTTTGATGGTATATAGTTTGCTTTTCGTCACAAATGAGTTAATGCTGACAAAGTTCACACAGATGTAAACATGGGATGATTTCAAGTTCGGTGCTGAAATCTGGTATTGGTGTTGTAACAACACCAACACCAGCTAGAACACCAAACTTGAAATCAGGCCCGGTGTCGGGGTTCACCTAAAAAATTATGATGTACTTCCTGCCGTCTGTGTTGAAGCTGATGTTGAATATCGTCTGCTGAACCGGAGTACTGTGGTTGGTGTTTGTGATCTACATGTAATTTCCCCACTCATCAACACCAAACCCTAAGGATTAGGAAATTTGTGACTTCAAGTTCAGTGTTGGTGTTGGTCTCGTTATTGGCAGAGGCAACTATGCGTGTGTGTGTTGGCTATGGAGAAAGCTTCACCGTGCAACGCAAACCGCTGAAAGTACCTTTTCCCCTTAAAAATAGACATAATTATTCAAATTGATATTGAACTTATTTGGAAATAGAGAAATGTAACTTGTTTTTCAGACTCATACAGTTTCCTGGCAGACACTATTGATTTGGTGCCACTTTTGTAACATTTGTCCATTTTTTCGGCCATCGGCGTAACTTTCGGCCAATGCCGTAAATCGCGCGTGATATCACTCAAAGTTATGTGCAATCGATAGTGCAATCAGTATCGTGACTCAGTGTTGGAGCTCGGTTTAGCAGACAATTTTGTTTTCTTAACACCAACACCGAACTTGAAATCACCCATGATCTGTCATGACCATTTTTTTTTACACAAAATGACAGATTCATCACAATTAAACCAAGGTATTTGGTGACAGATTTGATACTGTTAAATAAAAGAATTTAGCAAAGCTAAGTGTTATGAATTTTCAAAGTTTATTTCATTATTGTTATGGGGTATTCTCAATTTGACAACTCTGCCACTATCTTTGTTGAAAGCAACTCTCCACTGGATTTGTACAAATATGTTCACTAATTTACTTTTTTCTTGGATAACAATCAAGCAGTTGACCTAACTCTTAAACAAGCAACCAGAATTATTTTAGGTATTAACCACTAGAATAACAATATGTATATTTTTAATGGAAAAACAGGAAATTTATTTTTTTGAAAAGGGTAAATCCACCATTTGAAACAGACTCACCAGACTGTGTCGGGATCATTGTACCTATCAGCTTCTCTTGCTCCTCCGTGAAGCCCAAGACGACAAACTTCTTGCCGGCAAAGATGCCTCCTCCTCCACCTTCTCCCATCTCTCCTCCCTCTTCCTCTCCATCCTCTTCATCATTGTTGGGCTCCTCCTCGATCTGAGTCTCATCGTCACAACTTTTGTCGCTGGTGCTCCGCCTCTTGCTCTTGTCCCCCTCCTCTATTAACGTTACATCTTCATCCTCATTGGCTGGAGCTGGGGAGGCATAAAACTAGAGCTATCACTGAATGTAAGGACTTAAAGGTTTCCAATCTCTTAAGTACAATTATGTTTTCTTGAAATAAACAATTTCAGCTTTTTTCATTTCTCTTTTTTGGGGGCCCTATTTGGCACAATAAGATTGACTGAACAAGGCAATAGCTATATTGTGTCTTACTCACAATTCAGTTTTGCAGGTAAACTTTAATAGATGGCCTTTTCACTTTTGACTTTAGAACATAATCAAGGACTGTATCATAACATGATCCCCAAAATGCAACTCTGACCCCAGTTTGTTACCAGTTGGAGTAACGGTTGTAAAATTCTTTTTCACAAAACAATCTTGTGGGTAAAACTGAATATATGATCTTCTGACCTAAGTATGAGACCATGGAGAGCACACTGGCATGAATATCTCCAAAGAATATCTTTTATTCAACTTTGGTCTTTATCAAAGCCAAAGTTTTTGCTATTGTGTCTTTTCGATAAGCCTATGTCATCTATCAATGACCAAAACTCACATGCTATAAAACGCTACTTCAAGGAATATTGCTGAAAATCCAACCCCCCCCCCATTCCCGCGGACAATTTTGCCACAGTCAATCTACATACAATAATTAAAAAATCATAATTTGTAGGTACGAACAATTTTCAGGTTTAATGTTGTTTCCTGATGTCTGGGGTGACAAAACAACAGCTGTTACTGCCTGTTAGCATTTTGGATCTTCTGAGTTACCTGCAGATGATGCATTTGGGAGGTACTGGCTCACAATGTCCTCATCTGCTGCATCATCAGGCTCCTCAGTTTTTTTCTTGGAAGTGCCATGACTGGTCCTTGAGGGCTTGGAATGTTGTTTGGGGGGAAGCCTGCAAAGGGATGGGGAAATCAAATTTGTAATTCTCACATTTAGCAATACATGCCCTCATTCGGTTCAAATGCAAGAGTCGAATTAGTGCATTGCTTTCTGGGAGATGGGTTTTCAAAATGTTTGACATTTGCTCCAGCGACAATTGATCCAACAAATATTTCATGCACTAACCCTGACCTCAAGCCTAACCCTAACCCAAACCCTATTTTGAACTGGAAAACCAATGGCAACCCTAACCCTAACTCTGTCTTCTGAGATATTGTCACCGGAGCAAACGTCGGATCACCAGGTTGTCAACATCAATATGTAGACAAATAATGATGGCTGGGTGCGCTTGTAATTGAGTTTCCATTCATTTTGTCAAAAAACTGTCAGAAATTGCATGTCATGCAGTCATGCATGCACAAGATTTGCAAAGAGTGCATCGCATTCAGTTCAATATTTCTTGTATACTGGTGGACTTTCCACAAAAATCACTTAAA
>JZLH01S0619653.1:10027-22677 GCA_001188425.1 Eucidaris tribuloides
GGGGGGGGGCAACTTTTTCCCTGAAAGCAAAAGTAAATTATGTGTGTTTTAATAGAACCCTAAATAGTCTACTTCATACGTCAGTGTTTATCTCATGAACGTATTGTTGTATTTGTATTGTTTGTACAATTATGATGCATTTAATTTTCATTTTAAAAAGCCTTTAAGAACATACATTCTTTTCTTCTTGTCCGCCTCATCTTCGTTCTTATCGTGTTATTTCATATTTACTGCATAATTTAATACTCCTGACTATGTGTAGGCTTGTCAGATAAATGAAGAGACACTATATTAAAGACACTATATAACACTGTGGAAGACCCGTTTAAAAAATTGTCGAACTTTGCTATCTGACATATCTGACAGTGTTTGAATGGACAAATAAACACCCTAGAACACAAAAGTTTGGACAATTATGCTGTCACTAGTACAATATGTGCAGATACAAATTGGCACATTAATTTTATATCGGGCGATAGGAAATTCTGCAACACAGCAGTCTATGGAGAAAAGCTGGAATGGTGTCTCAATGATTTTCACTTTTTTAAAGCACTTAATGATTGTTTTACACTGCAATTTTTTCAGGGCTTCATTTTTAGACTGTATCAAAGACACTAGTAGCATGGGGAATCATGTAGCTAAGATTTTTTAAACTGGAAATATTGTTATACAGTGCCTTTAAAGGTAAATGACATGATTGGGGGTAGTCCTCAACTTGGGCTGAAACTACTCTAGAATCAAGTAAACTATGCAAGGATTCTCCTGTGAAAATCTTGGAGTCAAATGTTGACTCATTCTAAAATAAACAATGTCAATATCACTCGTAGCACGTAAACCTGCTATGTGGCTCTCTATGGGGCTTATTTTAATTGTCCCCGGAAAAAAAATTAAGATACTCCTATGTTCATGCTTGATTCTCCTTAAGTAAACAAATTACGGACAAATCCTCCCAGCTGGGAGATCCACTCCTGCAAGTGTATAGTTAGTATATATTTCAACTCATTTGGTTCTTGAGGCATTTTCAAGTGACGGCCATGACTTTCTGTTTTAAAAACTTTATTCAATTTGCCGACCAAATTTTGAAGATCATTTCTAAGCAGGTGCATCCATCTCATTTTCCCTGAGGTTGTCTAAGGGGGGGGATTTTGGGTGGATTTGACTTGTGCAAGGGATGCGGAGAAAATAGGACCGTATCACTTCCTGACGGTATCCCCGTAGCAGTTAGGCAAGGAGTTATTTTCGGCAAATTAGCTTAATTGAATAACATATTCTGTCTCCCTACCCCTCTTGGTCATTCACTTTCTGTGTCTTGGCCGCTCAAGGGTTTTCATTGCACTTTAAACTTTAAAAGTTTCTGGTTTCAATCAGAAAACCTGATGAGACTCACATCAATTGAGAGAGAGACAGAAATTAAAATCATGTCATACAAAATATTTTAAAACCTTGTCAGTAACCTGGTGATAAAACAGTGAAATGGACCATGGTTTCCACTTCTATTGTTAATGAGAAATGAAATTGATCCCCCCCTCCCCATTAATAAAAAAAATGAAAGTGACTGCAGATATATATTATGCCACTGTCGGTTTCAGGTGTAATGAATAAACCAAATGAACTGGCTAGTCAAAGTGCAAATCAAAAAAACAAAAATCAAACATTTCATACAAGAATATAATTAAATCCATTTTGCTAATTGCGATATATAAAACTGTCCCCTGGTATATATGATAGGAAGAAACTGGAACCCCCCCCCCCCCAAAAAAAACTTTATGTTAACCATTGGAGACTAAGTACGATTAACTTGTTTGGGTCTCAGAAAATGTGTGTTATTAGTGAAATCAAATCGTCTCAACCAGTGATATTATGTGTGCACCAATCATTATCCTACATCATATGTAATTGATAAAATAATATATGCTTATTATTAAAAAAAACAATAGAAATTTGGACAGATTTACTATATTTTACTGCCTTGTGAGGTTCCTAACAGTTGAGAAATGGCATGTTTTTGGATCCCATTTTTCGGTGAATTGACTCTCATTTTTTCCTAGGTTAATGTCAGTAAATGTACATGTAAATGTAGGTTACGTGTATTACGTGCTTTAATAGTAAGTTTATCTGGGTGGATCGTGAAGCTATTCAGGAAGACCGCCGGGAAGCAAAACTCAGGAATTGGCATATTCATTGTCAATGAGGCTAGCAACTATGTTTTTTTCTTATCATCCTGACCTACTACACTCAACTAGTACAGGAATTATAGACACAAACATGTGTTTCATGCAGTGTTTCAGGCTGTCTTAATCATTAAGAAATCGGTCGCTCACATTCCGGACAAAGTAGTAGGCCACATTATAAAAATTTTGTCATCAGTAATTCTCTTTCATTCACAGTTTGTCGATGTCATTTTCCTCAAACTGTCATGCCTATTATAAACAACACTTGTAATTCACTTCTTCACCACTCTATTGTTATTTTCAGGGGTTAATAATCAAAATTTGTTCTTAATTCTTTTCTGTCCACAGATTTCAGACATCTAGGAATTTTCTGATTATTTTCATGACTGTATTTATAGGAATGCCCGAAGATTGGACTGTTTCCAGATTTACATAGATTAATGAATCAACTCACATTCTTTGCTCTGCAGGCTACATGTACATTCTTATGATTACGCAATGTTTTTGGATTGTCGTCCGTCAGTGCATCCATCCGTTAACCGGTTGTCATTACCGTGATGCCTTAAGAACAGCTGAATCGGATTTTGATGTAACAAGCGACAAGTATGTACTATTGAGGCAACCAATGAACTATTAGATTGGAGGGAAAGGTCAGGTCAAAGGTCCCTGGCTCTAATTTCCATTCTTTAAGAATCTGGAGCTAGTCCATGCTAGTAGAGTCTCTGTAATATGGCTAACATTTTTACCACAGGTTAAAAAAATCTGAAATAGCCGCAATGATTCCCCATGCTAACCAGTGTCTTTGATGAGCGTCTAAAATGGGAAGCCCTTTGAAAAATTGTTATATTTAAAATTATTAATTTTAGTGCTTTAAAAAAGTGAAAATCGTAAGGTTTGACCAGATTCACTTGCCCAATTTCTCTTCCCATAACGTATACTGTGTGTACACCTAGGCTTAATAAAACTCGCCCCGAGTTTTTGAGTTTTATTGTTTATTTCATGTATTAACTTGCCATTTGGCAGTATGAACTTTCAAACTTTTTGTATTCTAGCAGGTGTTTATTTGTCCATTTGACACTACGATGTAGCTCAGATATCAAAAGTTGACAATTTTTTTTAAATTGAAAGCCTCAAATGTTAGCCTATCACTTTAAGTTCTATAATAAAGCTCTGAAAAAAATTTAAGTCAAATAAATTAACCCCATTGCCTCCGAGATCTTTGGTGTTTTCATAGAATAAATAATGGGACACATCCACGATTCTCATAGCCAATGGTTAAGTAGTTTTTAAAAATAAAAACCAGTGAACGTTCCACTCCAGTTTCTCTTCATAAACTACTATGTTATAGAATTTTTGTCCACATGACATCAATTCATGTGTAACTGACATTGAAAGTTCTTTATCTTGTGACTTTTTTTTTTTTGCACAATGTAACTAGACTAGTGACATAAAATAATGAGCAATGCTGTAGGGTTATCAGAATCAGACAGAGCAAACTAAGGATTATGTGGGTTGTACAAGATAGTGATCTGATAAGCCAGTTAGTTTGCTCTTGCATGTCAACATCTACCAAAGATATAAGAGAGATACATATCTACTTGATAGGCCATTTACAATAGATTTATGATAGAATTATATCAGTTTGTATACTTGAGCTGCTTTTATAACATGGTTCCCCAGAAACTTCACTGTTGGTGGATACTGACAAATATGGACTGTTACTTATTTTGTATATTCCTAGCATTCAAATCTTTCTTCTTTTTTCACCCTCTTTTTCTTATTCTGTTTGTGTCTGATTTTCTTTCTTTTCATATTTTGTGTCTTTTATTCCTTCCCTTTCAATTTTCTTGTTTCTTTAAAACTGTTTTTTCTGTTGTCTGTTCTGTTCTTTCTGTCTCGTGTTCCTTTTTTACTAATCATTTCTTGTGTTCTTCATATTTTTGTTTGTTTGTCTAATGTTAATCTTTTATTTTTCTTCCTTTCATTTTCTTTCTTTTCCATTTCTTTCTTCTGCCTTTTCACTTCCTTTCATTTTTCCTGGGTTTTTTAATGCTTATTTCTCTGCTATTATCGTCCTCATGCCACTCTTTTTTTTTTTTTATACTGAAACAGAAACGTTTTAGATATAGAAGTACTATGCCATCACTTGGGGTGACAAAACATCATATTCTCAAATATGCTTACATGTTCAAAGAGCCAAAAGCAATAGCTACATGTACCTTAACACAGTAAAAACAAATGGATAGCCTTCAATTGTCATGTGGCAGCAGTGTGATTCTATTTGGGAGATTGAATTGTCAGATTTGGACAAAAACTAATATCTGCACTTGCCAAGTACGAAGTTTACATAAAAACCCATTTTCACCCAGAAATTGAGATAAAAGGTTTTGTCACTTTAGCCATGTATTGAGACTAAGTAGGAAGACAATGCGTCCCGTTTGTTTTTAAACAAAGTCATCTTGCGGAAGGTCATGAGGGCGTTATTTCAAGCAATTGTACTGATCAGTATATTAATATGCATTCTGCCGCCTTCCCCTCAAACTACTTCCTACGAGACATCATCACAACAACATCTTATCATGCAACAGTCCATCAGCGGACAAAATAGAATGCAAGGCAAACAAGGACTGCGGGCATTTGACATGAACACGGGCACTTATGGGGAGGGACAATGGGGCAGTCAACCCCCCAACAGCCCACCCATAAAAAGGGGCGGGTGGGGGGGTTAGAGAGAAAGACAAAGAGAGTTGGGTGTGTTGAGACATTCCTTCCAACTTGCTTACCTTTCAAATGTGTTGCCATTAACATAGCCTCCCTACTCTAAGCGGCTTCTTTCGTCCTCCTCCCTCTTTCCCTCCCGGTGGACCCCTCCTTCCCCTCCGCCTCCCCTTTCCTCCCACTCCCTTCCCTATCCCTCTCCTCCCTCCCTCCTCTCCTCCCCTCCCCTTCTCCTCCCCTCCTCTCTCTCCCTCCCTCTCCCTCCCCTCCCCCTCTGCTCCCCTCCCCCTCTCCCTATCCCCCTCTCTTCCTCTCCCCCTCACCTCCCCTCTCCTCTCATCACTCTCATCCTCCACTTCCCTCCCCTCTCCTTCCCCTCTCATTCCCTCCCCCTCTCCTCCCCTTCCCCTCCCCTCCCCCTACACTCTCCCCTTTCCGCTCCCCCTCTAGGATCTGAACAAAGTCTCAATTTTTATATAATCAGGGGTGGGATGGTATATGGCGGCTCTACATATGTTTGCCAGCATCACCCCCTCTAAAAGTCAACATTCCCAGCCACTCGACAGGCAATCAAGTTATGTCAGTCAGATGGACACCCACTCAGGCGATGCACACACAGCACAACAACAACACACACACACACACACACACACACACACACACACACACACACACACACACACACAACACACACACAACACCATCAAACACACACACACACACACACACACACACACACCATCAGACTGACAGACGCTGATTTGAAAATCAGCATGGTCACATGTCAAGATGTTTTCCATTTCTGGTTGAGGCGTATTTCAACGTTTCCGTAAAGCTGAGCAGTACTCGAAGCTACTCAACAGCGAGCAGGAGGAGTGACAAGTAAAAAACACTTTTGGACTGAATACATTGGTTCTGTTATCTTATTCTGATGCTTACTTTGGGGTTGCGCTTATACCATTTTAAAGAATACAACGCTTTTCTGTCAGGGGAACAAAGATATTCTATATGCATAATTTATTGTTTCAAACATGTAACTTCCACATATGTGTCTTGCACGTGTTTACTCATACATTATAAATACACCTGACATATATATTAAGTGTAAGTAATCATAAGTGAAACATATTTCAATTACTGTTGTGCATTTGTTGAAATATTTTACCAAAAAATAAGACATTAATATTAAAACCAGATAAGACTTTGTTGCATAATGCTTATTTATGAGTTGACCCATCCATTCAAATGGCTTTGCAAGGAGCATTTTCATACGGTATTTGACTCCTTACAAGTTTAGGCAAGCTCTTAAAGATAGAGTTCGGGATTTGCATGCCAGAAAACCGTCAAAAAATGAATGAATCAGCTCAAAATAAGTTCACAAATGAGATTAGTATAATATAACACCTATTAGTAGAACCTTTGGGTAAGAATACGTAGTTACGGTCAAAAAATCCTTGGACATTATAAACTTCAAAATTTGCACCAGTGCGTGCGCGGGGCCGACTTCCGTTATTCCAAAAATGTCCGATCAGCCGTTAGCGAAGGTCGCGCGGAGAAACTTCATCTTCTACATAGTACTGTAAAAGTGGATATTTTCGCGCGATTAATTTTTCGCGCTGGCGGAGTTTGGTAAAGTTTCGCGTGTTTTCAATTTCGAGGGAAGGTGAAGTGGGGTAGCAACCAAACGAGACGCAACCCCACCTCGGTAGCTAAACATGACTACACAGTGTACAAAACAAGCCTAAACATCAAACGAGAATAGCAAAATATAACGAAAAAGAACATTTCGCGTGCTCGTAATTTTGCGCTATCATCGGCAAGCGCGAAATGCGCGAAAATTTCCACACCGCGAAATATTCCACGTTTACAGTAAATGGTTTTTAACCCTTTCTGAGCTGATTATGCACCAACTTGCCCATGGTCCACTGGTTGCCTGAAAAGACAATAATTTTCATACCTCTTTATTTTAACTTTAAACATCACTGATTTGACTACATATGATATACTTCTTGAATTGAATGAAAAAATACTTATCCAAATTAACAAACAAACAATAGCTCTTGTAATATTTATATTTGAATTTTTTGAGAAAATCATACTATTTTTGAAGGTTAATAATAAAATACCAAATGATTCCAGTTATAAGCTAACTGGATTTTACCTTGGTAAACCAAAGTGTTGAAGATCTCGATATCAATGCCATCACTCAGCTGACCAATGCTTACTTCTTTCTACACATCAATTAATCTGAAAAGCAATGTGGAAAGTAATTTACCTTTATCTTTCTGAGTTTTTGGATTTGATTCTATGAATGATGATAATCTGTGACATTCAATATGAATGTTAAATTACTGCAAATCATGGCGCAAGCATATGGAATGTTTACATTATGAATAGGCAAGCCCAAATTTGTTGATCACAGATATAATTAAGTAGCACAGCTCTGTTTCCCTCTAAGCCCCACCCCTTTTCAAAGAAATGGGTGTTGGGCCAATGTGATACTTCTCATACCTGTTTGGGCATTTTAACATTGATATCAAAATTTCTAATGGATGAAAATTGATAAAAATCCTGCAAATTACTGATAACCTATAAAACCATGTCACGCTTAAATGCAGTGTGTACACTACCTATCGCCCGTGTCTTTAGTCATCATTCAAACTGTACTTCATTTTGAACCAGCTTTTCTGCTGACAGACACCTGTTGCCATTATAGTCAACTGCCAAATCTGATATTTAGTGGCTGGTTATGCACTATGTAGTAATTTGAACACTTGGAAAACGATACAAATAGAAACCAAAACAAAAATTTAAGTTATGCAATAATTTGAGCACTTGAAAAGATACAATGTATAGAAATCCAAACAAAGGGTGTATGTTTGATGGTTATCAATTAGGAAAACTATTCAAGAGAATCATGACCAATGCAATATAGTTTTGAACTTTTGAGAATATACCTTATTTGTAAATTCTAGAAAATGGTTTTACAGCATAAAGCATGAAATATTTGCTTTAATTTAGAAGTAAAAGTTCTTTTCAGAATTCTGATATTTGAAAGAAAATACAAAACAATCATTCTGTTTTGCAACCTTTTATGATTATTTGTCAGAAATCTGGCAACTCTCTCTTTACTCTTTTCAAAATCGTGTAGTCTTCCTTTCCAAGACTATCCATTGTGAAGTTAGCTACAAAATTTATGTAATATAATTCCACATGATGAACCCCCCCCCCAAAAAAAAAGAAAAAAGAAAAAAGAAAAGAACAAATAAAATACAAGTAATGTGAAGCAATGATTTTTCTTCCTATCAAGTCTCTGGATTATTAATAACTACATGATATTAAAAGCAATTTATTTTAATATAGTTTTGGTTTTGACTGAACATCCTGTTGCATGCTAATGTGTGTGAAATTCCAGATTTTGGAAATGACATTAATTCGTATAACACACAAGTCACTTTCACTCACTTGTGACTTTTAACTTTTGGGTCATTGGCCTGAAAGTAAGTTGATTCATTTTCCAGTTAATATTGCTTTTATTTATTTATTTTTTTTTACTTCAGAAACAAATGCAGATGTATAAGAAATAGCCTTGTAGTCCACCATAATGATATTTTCAGGCAGTACATTATTGTTCTCATCTGTTTGAATAGATAGGCCTGCAGTATATATTGCTTCTTGATCATTACTGTTTTATGTTATGGAATAATCATATGTACCCATAACTTTAGAACCATAGGCATTACCCCCCCCCCCAACCACACACACACGCACACACAATTTTGTTATGCCATTGCAGGAAAATGGTGCCAGAAGCATTTTTGGTTAGAGTACTTTAGCTAAAATTATAATAAAATAAACTATGTGTCAGATCATTCATAGAGTCAGTTTGTGGTATTCACTTATTCTATAGAGTATTTTACAAGTGATTGTTTTTCTTTAACGTCCTATATCTGTCTGATTCAGAAATAGCATTAATTGCTTTTCAATCTGTGACTCCAACCTGTAATTCAAAACAAAGTATCAATACAATAATATTTTTTTCCAAAACAGTCCACGGCATGACTTTCTGTTTTAAAAACTTTCAATTTGGACAAATTTTGAACATTTCAAGCAGGTGCATCCATCTCATTTCCTGAGGGTTGTCTAAGATGGTGGGATTGACTTGTTGCAGGATGCGGAGGAATTAGGACCGTATCACTTCCTGACCGTGTATCCCCGTAGCAGTTAGGCAAGGAGTTATTTCGGCAAATTAGCTTAATTGAATAACATATTCTGTCTCCTACCCCTCTTGGTCATTCACTTATCTGTGTCTGGCCGCTCCAAGGTTCATTGACACTTTAAACTTTAAAAGTTTGCTGGTTTCAATCAGAAAACCTGATGAGACCTGACATCAATTTGAGAGAGAGACAGAAATTAAAATACATGTCATACAAAAATATTTGTAACCTTGTCAGTAACCTGGTGATAAAACAGTGAAATGGACCATGGTTTCCACTTCTATGTTAATGGGAATGAAATGATCCCCCCCCCCCATAATAAAAAAAAAATGAAAGTGTACTGCAGATATTATGTTATGCCACTGTCGGTCAGGTGTAATGAATAAAACAAATGACTGGCTAGTCAAAGTGCAAATCAAAAGAAACAAAAATCAAACATTTCATACAAGAATATATTAAATCATTTTGCTAAACTTGCGATATATAAACTGTCCCCTGGTATATTGATAGGAAGAAACTGGAACCCCCCCCCAAAAAAACTTTATTGTTAACCCATTGGAGACTAAGTACGAGTTAACTTGTGTTGGGGTCTTCAGAAAATGTGTGTTATAGTGAAATCAAATCGTCTCCAACAGGTTGATATTATGTTGTGCCACCATCATTATCCTCATCAGTTGTAATTGATAAAAATAATATACTGCTTATTTAAAAAAAAAAAAATAGAAATTTGACAGATTTACTATATTTTACTGCCTTGTTGAGGTCCTAACAGTTGAGAAATGGTGTTTTGGATCCATTTCGGTGAATTGACTCTCATTTTCTTCCTAGGTTAATGTCAGTAAATGTACATGTAAATGTAGGTCTACGTGTATTACGTGCTTTAATAGTAGTTTATCTGGGATCGTTGAAGCAGTTCAGGAAGACCTGGGGAAGCAAACTCAGGAAATTTGGGCAATTCATTGTCAATGAGGCTAGCAACTTGTTTTTTTCTTATCATCCTGACCTACTACACTCCAACTAGGTCAGAATTATAGACACAAACATGTGTTCTGCAGTGTTTCAGGCTGTCTAATCATTTAAGAAATCGGTCGCTCACATTCCGGAACAAAGTAGGCCACCATTATAAAAATTTGTCATCAGTAATTCTCTTCATTCACAGTTTGTCGATGTCATTTCCTCAAACTGTCATGCTATTATAACAACACTTGTAATTCAACTTCTACACTCTATGATTATTTTCAGGGTTAATAATCAAAATTTGTTCTAATTCTTTCTGTCACAGATTTGTCAGCATTCTAGGAATTTTTCTGATTATTTTCATGACTGTATTTATAGGAAGGCAGAAGAGTTGGACTGTTTCCCAGATTTACATAGTTAATGAATCAACTCACATCTTTGTCTGCAGGCTACATGTACATCTATGATTACGCAATGTTTTTGGATTGTCCGTCCGTCAGTGCATCCATCCGTTACCGGTTGTCATTACCGTGATGCCTTAAGAACAGCTGATCGGATTTTGATGTAACTAAGGACAAGTATGTACTATGAGGCAACAATGAACTATTAGATTTTGGAGGGAAAGGGTCCAAGGTCAAAGGTCCCTGCTCTATTTCCATTTTTTAAGAATCTGAGCTAGTCCATGCTAGTAGAGTCTCTGTTAAAGGTATTGGCTAACATTTTTACCACAGTTAAAAAAATCTGAGCCGCATGATTCCCCATGCTACCAGTGTCTTTGATGAGGTCTAAAAATGAAGCCCTGAAAAATTGTATTTTAAAATTATTATTTAGTGCTTTAAAAAAGTGAAAATCGTAAGTTGACCAGATTCACTTGCCCATTTCCTCCCATAGACGTACTGTGTGTACACCTAGGTTAATAAAACTCGCCCCGAGTTTTATTGTTTATTCATGTATAACTTGCCATTGGCAGTGTAACTTTCCAAACTTTTGTATTCTAGGGTGTTTATTTGTCCATTTGAACACTACTATGTAGCTCAGATATCAAAGTTTGACAATTTTTTAAATTGAAGCTCCACAATGTTAGCCTATCACTTTAAGTTCTATAATAAAGCTCTGAAAAAAATTTAAGTGCAAATAAATTAACCCATTGCCTCCGAGATTTTGGTGTTTTCATAGAATAAATACATGACACATCCAGTTCCCATAGCCAATGGGTTAAGTGTTTTTAAAAAATAAAAACCAGTGAACGTCCACTCCAGTCTTCTCTCATAAACTACTATGTTATAGAATTTTTGTCCACATGACATCAATTCATGTGCTGACATTGAAAGTTTTACTTGTGACTTTTTTTTTTGCACAATGTTAACTAGTGACATAAAATAATTGAGCAATGTGTAGGGTTATCAGAATCAGACAGAGCAAACTAAGGATTTGTGTTGTACAAGATAGTGATCTGATAAGCCAGTTAGTTGCTCTTGCAATGTCAACATCTACCAAAGATAAGAGAGATACATATCTATTGATAGGCCATTTACAATAGATTTAGATTAGAATTTATCAGTTTGTATACTGAGCTGCTTTTATAACATGGTCCCCCAGACTGTTGGGATACTGTACAAATGGATGTACTTATTTTGTATATTCCTAGCATTCAATCTTTCTTCTTTTTTCACCCTCCTTTTTTCTTATTCTGTTTGTCTGTTTTCTTTTCTTTTCATATTTGTGTCTTTTATTCCTTCCCTTTCAATTTTCTTTGTTTCTTTAACTGTTTTTCTGTTTGTCTGTCTGTCTTTCTGTCTCGTGTCCTTTTTTACCATTTCATTTCTTGTGTTCTTCATATTTTTTGTTTTGTTTGTCTATGTTAATCTTTTTTCTTTCTTCCTTTCATTTTCTTTCTTTTCCATTTCTTTCTTTCTGCCTTTTTCCTTCCTTTCATTTTCCTGGTTTTTTAATGCTTTATTTCTTGCTTTATTCGTCCTCATGCCACTCTTTTTTTTTTTACTGAAAAGAAACGGTTTTAGATATAGAAGTTACTATGCATCACTGGGGTGACAAAACATCATATCTCAAATATGCTTAATGTTCAAGAGAGCCAAAAGCATAGCTACATGTACCTTAACACAGTAACAAATGGGATAGCCTTCATTTCATGTGGCAGCAGTGATTCTATTTTGAGATTTGAATTGTCAGATTTGGACAAAACTAAATCTGCCTTCCAAGCTACAAGTTTACATAAAAACCCATTTTCACCAGAAATTGAGATAAAAGGTTTTGTCACTTTAGCCATGTATATGACTAAGTAGGAAGACAATCTCCCGTTTGTTTTTCAAACAAAGTCATCTTGGGAAGGTCATGGAGGGGCGTTATTTCAAGGCATTGTACTATCAGTTATTAATCATGCATCTGCCGCCTTCCCCTCAAACCTACTTCTACAGACATCATCACAACACATCTTATCATGCACAGTCATCAGGGACAAATAGAATGCAAGCAAACAAGGACTGGGGCATTGACATTAACCAGGCACCTTATGGGGAGGGGACAATGGGGCAGTCACACCCCCAACAGCCCACCCCATAAAAAGGGG
>JZLH01S0619655.1:4996-21685 GCA_001188425.1 Eucidaris tribuloides
GCGCGTAGAACGCGCATTTGGTAATACAATAGTGTCCGGTTATACCATGCGTGGCATACCAATATTGTCGTTACAAATTTGTCTATGTAGATTTGCAAAGTTTGGGCATTTTGTGGTAAGGTGTTAATATTCTATGAAATCGTTAGACATGGCAATTTCCAGGGGCGTCGATCCCTGTTTCGGATTGGGGGGGGGGGGAGCCAAAGTGAAAAAATGTCCAAAATTTTCGGCGCACCTCCGGCGCCAAGTTATAATACAGAATTTTGCGTGCAAAACGCGCCAAAAGATTGACAATTTTGTATGTTTAATAGTATTTTTATGCCATTTTTAATGGTTTTATGTGCTTTCCAATGCTTTTTAAAACAAATATTTGCATTGCATATTATGAATTTTCAAGTTGTCAAAATTATTGGGGGGGCCAACTCGATATGTTTGCCCCCCCCCCTCCCAATATTTTCATGGGGGGGCGATCGCCCCCTGCCCCACAGGATCGACACCTCTGGCAATTTCATGTAGTCTACTAACATGTATCTCAATTCAGAAAAGGTCTCAAATATTATCCCCCCCACCTATCTCTGTCACGCTTCGCAATGAGCGATGTTGGGTAATAGGACTACACCGCACCTGAAAAGGATAGTTTTCCGCTTCGCGCGTAAGGCATCCATGTATTCCGGCATCCAGTTTATTGGTTAACAGAGCATCATCATGTTCAAGAATACAATCCCTCCCCTATGAAACCATCTCCCTATAATTATGGGAACTCCGCGGGCACTCAATATCATTGATGTGTTCAACCCATAGAGTGAGATACTTTAGAACAAAGTATCCAAGTCTACATGGTTCAACCATCGCCCAGAATTAAGGAAAGGGGGAATACCCCTTAAGGAACCCTAAACAAACCACCTTTCCCACGCGTACGCGTATACTGCGCGCCCTGACTCGATGGGTGCGCAGTGCGCAGTGTTACAAGTACGCGTGTATAAAACGATACGCGCATTGTCGATGTCATTCACCTCAAGACGGGTGGATGATCACATCTCCTGATTACATAATGTATGGTCCAACGTGAATATAATTTGTGAAAATGATATCCACTCTATGCCAACATCGCAATTTTCTTGAAAATCTCGACATTTTTGGGACAAATGAGCTGGAAACCTATATTGTTTTATGCCAATCACGAAGCTCTTTCTGTTGATACCATTTTTACTTCTCGAAACGCTCTACTTTTTCAAAAACGTGTAAAAACTTTTGGGTCAGTTTTTGGCCCATCGCCTACCTCGCTTGACTCTCATTTGCAACTTTGAGATGAGTTAGTCTCGTGTCCCAGTCGTGTCCCAACATTAGTTGCCACTTTGTGGTGGCATATTAATAAAATGGTGAGCACAATCTGCGGATTAAACGTTTCTAAGGGACCGGGGGGGGGGGGGGCGGCAATTAGTATAATTGTGTGATACATATGTGCCATGGTTGAGACCCCCATTCCAGCCCTTAATTTCAGTTCCAGTGCATCACAATTTCAGAAGCCACAAAAATGTTATATTTTTTCAGTTCCAGAGACCCCCAAATTTGTCATTCCCCGAACCAATGCATCCCTAAATGGCTGCTCCAGAGCATTATACTTTCATTTCGCTACTCATTTTGGCCCGGCCACACTGTGGAAGTGGTACAGATTCGGGCCATAGCATGCAATTTCAGCACGGCACGCCAGAACTTCACCATGGTGCAGTTCCAAAGCATAGCATTTTGAGGTCTTCTCCAGTTCCGGAGACCAAATTTTTTGCTGTTGCCCAAGTTACTGTAAATTGCACTCATACAAACCTGGGCCTCGTTTCATAAAAGTTGATATCACATTAACTTTGCCATTCTACTGCAATTCATGGCTCTGATTGGTTGTGAAACATAAAGCACTGAAGCGACCATGCCTTACAGCCAATCAGAGGCATGAATTGCAGTAGAATGTCAAAGTTGATATGATATCAACTTTTATGAAACAGGGCCCAGAACAACAAATATGTAAGATGGGTGGGGGAATACCTTTCTCTTTGTCCTTTTCATCCGCCTTCTCCTCTTTCTCACTGAGCATGTCTTCAAAACCCCAGCAGACCACATGACGGTTGCCGAGGAGGGAGGAGGGGGATCCAGGGCCCCCTTCTAGCCTCAGGAGCCTCTGGAGGATGTCAGCCACGGGGAGGGGGCTCAGAGACGGTTCTAACTGCTGTAACAGGTGGGTCGTGTGGATGAGAGTGCCAACGGAGCCCCTAGAATGAAGAAGAGAGAGAAAGAGTACTAGTAATCTACATATGTAGTGTATGCAACAGTTAAAGGCAGGGTACCTCTTTTGCAACCCTCCAAAAGCACAACAAAACATCACTCACGCCCTTAACCTTCTTAATGTATAAATGATGTGTCTGTGAAATTTGAATATCAGTAATAACCTAGATTTTGATCAAGAATGGGGGGGGGGGGAGGGGAGGGCTTCATGACACTCATCTGAAGTCATGCAGCCTCTGTACAGTGACCCTAGAGAGAGTACGCCATCTATTGTACATACTTTTAGCCATTGGAGGCCAATAGACACCAGTGGGGCGACATAAACCATTTGAAAAACTTCCTTTAAAGGTAAATGACATGATTGGGGGTAGTCCTCAAACTTGGGGTAAAAACTATTCTAGAATCAAGTAAGCTATGCAGGGATTCTACTGTGACAATTTTGTAGTCAAAAGTTCACTCATTTTAAAATAATGTCCATAAGTATGCATTGTAACAGATAAATTTGTAATGTAGCCTTCTATGGGGATTAAATCTATCGTGCCCCGATAAAATTAAACTGCTGGCCTGTTCATGCTTGATTCTCCCAAAGTAAACAAACTCAAGACAAATCCTTCCAGCTAGGAGTTCCACTCGAGCTGGTGTACATTTGGTTCATCTTTCAACCAGTTTGGTTCTAAGGCATTTTTTATTTCTCCCAATCATGTCACTGAGCTTTAACATATAGTATACATGTACCCATCATGAAGCCTAACAAGTGATCACACAAAACTATTCCTAGGTATGTACAGGAAACAGGATGCTGTTCTACGGCGCGTTCATGTATGAAATAATTTAACAGACATGGGCATGACGTCTGCCCCATAAATGTCACATAAATCGTTTCTCAGGGCTTTAACCTTCACTCACGACCAATGTGCTGAAAACATGTACCACATTTAAATTTCTTTCCTCTCAGCACAGCGACAATAGTCCAAGTTCATAAACTACTCTTAATGTTTGTTTCAAATACCCCAATTCCCAACCCCCAAATTCAGATCAAAGCAAAGTACAAGCTACATAATTATGTACACTATATCATCTAGTCTAATTTTCTAGACTCACAGCTATTCTGCATAATTTCTAGATTGCTTTGGCATTAGTAGGGACAGTGATTTTCCATTTTACCGGTAAATCAAGTGGAAAATCTGTTTTGTTCTTGTACTTTTCATGTAAAAATTCATGGAATTCACCTTTGCAAAATGGAATTCATGTTTTTGCTGTGTACATTTTCTATGACAAAATGGAATTTCCATTTTAAGATTGGGTTGAAACGGAAAAGACCATTTTTTGAAACAGAAAATCACTGTCTCTAGATTAGTGTTCTAATGTAAGAAAAAACATTTAGAAACTTAGATGAAGTGACAAGGGAGAGTATGAAAGTGAAATTTGTATCAAAAGTTATTTGATAATACAACTTTGAAATAAAACCAAAGTTTTATTTAATTTCTAGACTATGATCCTATAATGAACTTGACATAGGCCTCATTTGAATACAGAAGTACCTGTCATTTTACTTTATCAAAGGGAAACTATTGGAGGGGATTACTGTTATTGATGAAGTTCAGGAAATGGTCAGAAACAGGACTTTACCCACAGACCACAGATTGACAACCCCAAAAGAGAATGGTTCCACATCCTATTTCGCAAGCTTTGTTGATTATTGTGAAACTAAAGACTGAAAGTAAAGGCAAATGGTAACATTGGAAGTACATGTACTGTACTCCTCAATTTGGAGTACAATGATGCCTTGAATCAAGTACACTGCTTAAGGTTCATGCTGTGAAAATTTCCCACTCAAACATGTTTTCATGATTGTTGTACTTGTAGAATTGTAAACAAAAACAGTGTGATGGTCAAATTGCTTTCTATGGTTTAAACTTTCAATTTCTACCAGGGTCATGCATTTACTTTGGCAAATGAAAGCTTGTTTCTCCTGAAGTAAACAAATTCAAGACAAATTCTAATAATAATAATAATAATAATAATAATAATAATAATAATAATAGGGCAGTTCCACACGAAAGTGGACAAACCAAAAACTTCATAAAATGGCTTTATTTCAAATCATTTTACATTTCAGCGGTTTGATTGCCTATGAACAATAAAGAAATGATGGGGTCATCATTTCTGCCCCAAATTTTGGTTCTTGAATGCCATCTTCTAGGAGAAACAGCAACAGTACACAGAATGCTATATGTGGGACTACATTTGAAAAATTTTCAGTTTTATGCAAAAAACAGCAAAATTACAATTTTTTCAGCAGTTTTTTCCTTGAAATAGTGTGAAGCATCTTAAAGTACAATGATAACTGTGTTGCTTTTCCAACAAAAGTCTATTAACTTGAAGATATTTTCAGAATAATCCTGACGTCATTCCGTTACCAAACGTTAATCCACTAATTGAGCTGTAATTAATTAGTCAAATTAGAAAATGCTTAGTTTCATGAATCAAATTATATGTAAGACTCCAATCTTCAAATCAATCACCTTTAAAACACAATTGAATCATATAATTCACAGAGTTTTGGAAAAACATCTATCTTGTGAAAAACCATGTCTGTTTTAGCGTCATTCCGTTACCAAGCCCATTATTAATAATTATGCAAGATTCATTAACGGAAATGATTTTGTTGAAAAAAAATTAGAGAAATTGTGTAAACTAGTAATATGCATAGAATTGTGTAGCATATTTGACATTGTAATAATGACTTTTTGTTTTACACTGGTAAGAAAGTCCAAAAAATGAGTCTGACTGTCATTCCGTTACCGTGGAACTGCCCAATAATAATAATAATAATAATAATAATAATAATAATAATAGTAATATTACTACTACTACTACTACTACTACTACTACTACTACTACTACTACTACTACTACTACTAATACCAATACTAATACTAATACTAATAGGCCTACTAATACTAATACTAATAATACGGTACATCTGAATATTAACATGACCCAAATCCATTTTGGAAGCCAGACTTTAATGTCCCATGTGAAACCAAGGATGACATTTGATTTCTAGTTAGCCAACTGCCCAACACACTAATGTATTACCACTTACATGTAGAAATTATGTACTACAAATTAAATTAAGTGGAGCTGTCATTTCTTCTCAAATGGGACAATAAACTACTTGAACGACATATTTCCAAAATAGACTTCTGTTATTTTTATATTGATACATGTCCTCCATTGAAATGAAAATAGTACAAGGGCAAAAAGTGGGGTTTTGTACAAAACACTCAGATATTTACAATATAAATCAAGTTTGGATTACAATGATGATAAAATTAAAAAATGATAAAAACTGGAAAAAAAAAACTAGGTTACCTGGTTTTTATATAAAAGTTCTACATGTACATGTTCTTACTTATTTTTTCAAATCAACAAAATCATGATTAATTTTAATTCATTTAAATAGATTTGCAACACTAAATGTTGATTTGAATCCCTTCCAAGCAAAGGAAGTACTCCAGGTCACATTGTATTTGATTAATTTGAGATTGATCATAAAATACTGATTAGGTGACCAAAACTGAAAGTGAATATCATGTACTCATTGTTTATAACCACTGTGGAGTAGATACATGTAGTTTCACATTGGTAATAAATGCATAAAGGTAGGGCTATATAATACAAACAGATGGGATCATGGGAAGGGGGTCCATAACCTCAACCAAATGATATAAAAAATAAGAATGTTAAGAATCAACAGCATCATACAAGGAATCCACACTAACTTTTCTTTCACTTGCATTTTGGGAGAAATTTGGAGATTTCAAAGTTGTAGTGCAGTATTATAAATACATGAAACCAGGCAACTTTGTTAAGTTTAGTCTACTCTAGTCTTACTCATCAAATGAGATCATTGAAATGGCTCAAATCCAACCCCAAATCATGCACAACTTCTGGCAAAATTATCAGTGTACATGGAAGTTATAGCCTACATGTATGTGGTCATGTGTCATATGGTGGGACCCCCAAATACCTGGTGGCGTTACATTTTTCAGTCCTCTTCTTAATTGAACTTGATGCATCAGAGCTATCCATCATCCGATTATAATGAATTTGGGCTCATTCTGCAGCAAAATTACTCTGCTTTAGAAATCTGATAAGCAATCTTACATTACACTTTGTTTAATTAGTGAAAAATGCATAAATGTTAACGAGGGTAAATCTGGTGGATAAGCGGAGGAGGATAAGCGGAGGAGGAGTATGTACAATCTCTATGGGGAAATTGCAAATTCACCTGTACTCTTTTGTTTTTCCAACTATTCGCAGCAGATAAGCCATCTTGGAATTATGATATCATCTGACTAACTTAGCCACATGTTGTACTTAACAATTTTCAAAAAGTAAAAGTTGACATTTTATTGTCTTTTTACGGTCATTAATTACTTAATTATAGTTAGTGAAGATTTGCTTGCCATTGACTTAGCTAGCACGTTTATGAAGCCATTTGAGAGTACTGCATGTAAGGGACACCAGTGTATTTTCACTTCCGCGGCTACATTTGGTTGGAAATTTTTTAATAATCTACTGATCCATTTATTAAAATTATATTACTAATTAATTTAAAATTTGTGTTAATTAGGTTTAGTAAACTGTTTTGTTTAAGTTAGTGTAATTAATGTTATTGTAAGAAATCGCAACACATTTTAAACAAATTTTGCCACACCTGTATCACTACATCTGAAAATTGAAAGTAGTAAACCATACATTTCTTAAGCTAAAGAGTGCTCTTTCACACCAAGCACATAGTTTTGAGCCTTGACTTAATACTGCCAAGTGCAATGAGTTGTCTCAATATACACAAAATATACATTTTTTTTTGCTGATATTAGCCTTTCAATTTTTTTTACACACCCTGTATAGCAACTGACTTGGTGATGAATTTCTCTGAGTATAGCTTTCAGAAAAATGTATTTATTTTGTTGGTTTCCGATAAGCTACTGTTATGAGTTATATTGGTTCAAACGGGCAAGAAGTGGACAAATTCTTAATTATGGTGCCTTGTTAACGCAAGGGACCCCACCATAACGACACAGTGACCATGTGCCATATTGTTAATTTCACACAAGTTCTTTGTCAGTCCATGGCGGTGCATATGGTGTACTTTCCTGCTGGATTTGACCAGGTCAGGAAATAAATTTTATTTTGGGCGGCCTACTTCGATCCTCATTTTAGTGATGTCAGTTACAGTGGCCGTGTTGGAGGTCTCGAGACTCAGGTCTTGGTCTCGAGACCAAGTCTCGAGACCAAGCATGCTCTTTCTTGGTCTGTGGTCTCGTCTGCCGACGCCTCTGCTCTTCGCGTCTGTGGTCTTGGTCTCGAAATTTGCTGTCTGTCCTGGATTTTTTGGCCGAAGACCAGCATCGAGACCAGCAAGCTAATTGATTTTACATCAAAATCTTTATTGTGGCTACATGTATAAACTGCATTTTTGCGGCATTTATATAGGCGCGATTCAACATGACGACTGCCCGTTAAACATATAGTTTTTACACAGATATTCTATACAAGGACCCGATATGGTGGTTCTCTGACGCAATTCTATCTGTCGTTCCTCTTAGAAAACAAAAGAAGAAGTATGGAATGAACATTCAAACATAGAAACAAGTAACGGAAGAACAATGTAACAAAGAAAGAGGGAAAGAAGAAAAACGGCAGAGTATTGAAAGACATAGAGAGTCAACGAAAGAGGAAATTAATAGGAAATATAAGAAAGAGGCTGAAAACAAAGCAAAACAGAAAAAGAAGAATCACACTCAAGATAGCAGGAAAGAAATTTAAACGATAGAAAAGAAAAAGACATCAGAATGAAAGAGAGGAAGATAGAAGAAGGAAGGAAAGAAAAAATCGAATGAAGAGACGAAAGAAAGAGAAAAAAAACAGAAAATGGAAAACTGAAAGGATAAAATGAATAGAAAAGAGAAAGTAACAAGACCGGGAAAGACGTATTATGAAAAGAAAATGATTTAAGAATATAAAAGAGTTAAAAGAATTGAACAAAAAAGACCAAAAGGAGAAAGGAAACAGTTAAGAATGAAAAAAGATTGCAAATAGAAAATGATAAAACAAGAAAAGGAAAGAGAATGCAATGTAAGGTAGACAAAAAGTAAGAAAAAGAAGGAATAAAAGACATTAAGTCAGTTAGTTTTGGGGATTTTTTTTTCTAATTGAAAGCATTTTAATGCCAAAAGTCTATATCCAGCAATAACCAGATTCTGAATGTCTTCGGTTTCTTTTTTTTAGTTAAATTAATGAAAAATCTCGGGGGGCGGGGGCGGGGCGAGCCCGAGATTTTCGACTATATTTACATTATAGCATCGATAGGGTTAATAAGGTGTTAAGGGTTTTATGAATGAGTTTATACTCATTCAGAAAGAGCGACTCTGCCTCTTTCAATTCAGAATCTGTTATTTGCTGCGGATATGATTTTTGCGGCCATACGCTTTCAAAATAAAAAAAATCCCAAAACTAAACTTGGCGCGTTAAGAGAATGAATGAAGGAAGATAGAAAGCGAAGAAGATAGAAATGAAGGAAGGAAAGAATGAATTTATGAAAAAGGCAAAAGAGAAAAAAAGAAAAATAGAGATAGATAAAATAGGGCAAGAAGAGGAAAAAGAAGGTGAAGTAAAGAACAAGAGAAGAGAACGAAAGATTATGGAAAGAGGAGAAATGAAGAAAAACCCAAAGAAATAAAACGGATAAAGGAATAACAAAAGATTACAAATAAAGCAAAAAGAAAAGAGAAAGTGGGTAAGAATGAATTTAAAAAAAGACTGCATGAAAGAAATAAAAATAGAAGGGAATAAAACAGGAAAAAAGATGAATGAAAAAGGTGAGCAAAAAAAGGAAAAAAGATATAGAAAGATGTATTAGAAAATAACAAGAAAATCAAGAATGGAGTGAAGAAAGAACCATTCAATGAAAGAAATAGATTATTAAAACACTTTATTTTCTTTTATCTGAATCTGTATTTCGAGTAGCTCAGGCAAATGTTGCCACATGGGAGTAAAGTATTCTTTTCAATATTAAAATTGATTTCTCAGTCGTTTGCTGGGAATTTGTAGCGTACTGGTATCATATTGTTGTAGTCGTAGGCGCCTTTGCGCGTTAACTTGGAGGCATTTTAGCATAGAAGTGACAAATGAATTCAATGAAAATATAATTTTGGTAATGTCTTCATTAACTGTTTAGTTTATCAAATTTGAAAATCCTATACAGACTGAGTTGCCAACGTGTAAGCAGTAGGCAGTTAATGCTGAGTAACAAAGTTGCATTATCCTCAAAACATGCATAAATTATCTATAATTTCGTGATTAGTTACGTTACACTTTACATGACAAACTTTGCTCAACATTTGGCCTCTTACATGAAAATGCTTTCATATAATTTGTCTGTTTTGGTAGCTGTCAATCCTCTGACTGGCACCCTACTTCACAACATCAGCAAAATATGAGACATGTTATCAGTGTGGGTCGTAATTAACAAGAATTAATCATGGTTAGGTTACGTTACGAAAAGAGGACTGGAAAAAATGACAAGTCTTTGTCTCAAAGTTTCTGCAACTGTTTTCAACTGACGACACAAATTGTGGTATTCATGCTATTTGCATCTTGCTAAGTCCATTTATATAATACTTATTGATAAAATCTTTTTCATTTTAACTACAAAGCAAAAACATGGTTAGTTACGTATACGGTTAGTTTACGTTAGGTTAGTTCGTTACATTTGTCCATCCCACACAATCTCGTTTATTCATGTACTTTTTCAGATTCGTAGATCATCATGTGGGGCTTTATTACTTTACACAAGAGAGAGAGCGCTACTGGCATGGAAATAAACTGCAGAATAATGTATAGTATTTTTTCATAAAACTTGAGATTTAGTACACTTAGTCCCACATGTGGTTATTTCATGTTGCGTTCTGATTCTCTAGATGGGTGCTTGTTGAGATGTTAAATTAGAGTGGAAATGAGTGTTGCCCCATTGTTTCTTCATGATTCTTACCCATTCAAACCATATAAAATTATATATTATTCCAGATTAGTAGCATATTTATATAATTTGTGATTTTGTCCGTATTTCAGCGGAAGTTGCCCATAGGTTATGAACATGCTTTGTCTTGGTCTGCGGAAAGTCTGGTCTTTGGTCTCGGATTTCGGTCATTGGTCTCGGACTCTTTCTGGTCTTGATCTTGTTCGGCGGTGTTGGTCTTGGTCTTGGTCGTCTCGGATGCCTCGCTTTGACTACAACACTGGTACAGTGTATGATGACTTGTAACCCATGAGGATAAATGATGGGCTTTTATTTCTAGGGGGCATTTATGATTTGGGGGGGCTAAATCGTCTCAGCCCCATGTGGTATTGTCCTATGCTGATTTGACCAGCATAGTGCAGCTAGTCTTGACTAAACTGTAAGCAGTCGCAAATTGTGGTATTATGGCAATCTCATGTAATGTTACCTGATAGTTTTACAAGTTTTAGTGCCGTCGTCAAATAGACATATTCTTTTCGACATGTCACTCAAGAATTTTCGCCGGACAGACTAATCGACAAAACATATCCAATAAAGACATGGAATCATAAAGACAGTCTCTACACCGCCATACCTATTCATGTTTAAATACACCTGTATTGTGGCTACATACTGCAGGGGATAATTAGCCTGCCAGGGGGCCCCCAATGATGACTGACATCACTATCGAAAGCAGCTTGTGGAATGTTGATCCCAGGGCTTGACCACATCATCAATTTCTGGGGAACCAAGATTCTTATGGTGTAGATTACACTCAGAACAATGGTTCTCAGTTTCTATAACCTTCTGCAAGCATGAGAAAGAAAAAAATGCTTGCTTTGAGAAGTGACTGCCTGCAGAGATGACATTGTTAGGTCCTGATTTATTACTTTGATACCCTGTGTGTTGTTGTCGGTAAGATAAAATCTCTTTAGTCTTGTCGACATATCGTCTTTCAGTCAAAATACTGTTATTTCGACAAGCTTTTCGACAGAAGGCATGCTGATGACGCCGATAAAAAGTTTAAAACTTTACGAGTTATTGTGCATATTCTCAGCAATAAAGCTTGCCTTTGGTAAGAAGGACCTACCTTTTATAAAACAAATGTTTAACTTTCAAAGAATTAAGAGCTTAAGTTAAACTGTCAAATGAGAACCCTTGTCTCAAAAGACAGATTATATAGCACTCTACATCTACATATACAAGTTATAATAACAAAATAAACAGATATTCTGCATTTAAAAGTCAACAATACAGATAACAGTCCAAGACTCAGAGTAGCCAACAACTTTAATCAAGGGCGGTAAAAATATTATTGTGCTTATGTTCAAAAGGCAGTTTAAATTCTTCTTATACAGACTAAGTAAGTACTAACTGTTCAACTTTTGTAAAAAAAATAAATAAATAAATATAACAACAAAAAGAAAACAGGAAAGTATTAACGTTAGATTATATTTTTAATTAATCTTGCTTAAAGAAGAAAAAGAAGGCAGCCAGTGTTTATGCTGCAACTATTCAAGTCTACAAACCTTGCACACGCAAGAGCAACCAAAGCAGCAGCAAGATTTTGTTTATGTGCTGCATTACTGCATTCCTGCCGCTGAACCACTCTTCCACCACTAGTACCATCATCAAGTTCGCCGAGCCACGAACTCAGGAGAGTTTCCAATCCGTCCAGGCAGTCAGCCGGCTCCTTCGAGAGGCTCAGTGGAGGACAATCGCGTAGACAGTTCAGCAGCAGTACTGCAGTTTCTCCACTGAGTTCGGGATTAGTCTTTTGCTGTGATCGTAGGAGTGGAAATACGAGCAGCAACCCAAGGCGACTGGAAAATGCAGCCGGTTCGGCCGCCGCCGCGTGCCACGGATGCTGCGTAGACTTCTTCAGCAAGCTCAGGCCCCCGGATGTGCCCGCCGCCGCTCCCGACTCCTCCTCGCTCAAAGCTTCTCTCTCCAGCTGCTGTACGTTGTTCGAGATCTGCCGATGGGCATCCCACAAACCCTTCAGAGCATTTAGCCGGTATTCTAGCAACCTGGAGTACGCATAAATATTATTGTGTCTTTCACATACGGAAAGTAGGCGCTGGCTCAATTCTGTTGGGTTTTTGGTGTCGAACGAAACAACTTCGTCGGAGTCAGTCTGCGGATTCGCGTTGTTTATATCTTTCGGTAGCTGCACAAGATCACTTACCCTCAGCAAACCATCATGTAAAAACAACGATTCTTCGTTTACCGAAAGCCACTGCGTCGTATCTGTTACACCGTTTGCACTCATTTTGACGCAGTTTTCAGGCAACACTTTCAAATAGCTGCTCAAACTACATGGAAACGCTTTATCAGTCTTTTTTTCCGCATTACCAATTTCTAGACACTGCACTGGAGGCAGCCATTTTTGTTGCAATATGCAAATTAGCAATGGACTACATCATTTGTTATTATTATCATAGCAGCCCGTTCCCTTCTAATATGGTTACGAATACGCATATGATTATAATTAAGTCCTCAGATATGTTACCTAACACCATTCTAATATTTGTATCAATAACTGTCTCGATATTTTGGTTGAAAACAGCAAGAAATTTCAGCTGCCTGGGCCAGGTGTTGAATTCAGAACCATTCATTCTTGAGTGGGGACAGAAATAATTTTGTGATAAATTAACGATAATTATAGCAAATGTATTTCCCTTCAATTTTCCATTAAGTATAATCAAAACTATAATAAGATGAAAGTAGATCACAAATTTCACTTATAAGTGTTAAACCAGTAAAGAACTCAATATTTATTGCATCAACAGTCCCTAATCTGGATGATTCCATTAGTGTTTAAAGAAAGAAACATTTAGCTTCAAATACGGTACGAGTGACTTTACGTACGTCGACATCCCATATGGTCTAGTGGTTAGGATCCGGCGCTCTCACCGCCGTGGCCCGGGTTCGATTCCCGGTGTGGGAACGACTGTAATTTTTTCCTTTCATTTTTAATATGACTTTGTAAATTCTATCTTCAATAGCGTAATCAATTTTCTTTGGATTCATATATGCAAGAGTAAGCTTCCTCTTTCAAATTGATATTGTCTCAACTAGCACTATATTATCATCATGGCCAGAATTACACAAAAAAAAAGTCCACAAAAAGCACAATATTTAAGAGTTACTAATAGTTTACAAAAGGTATTCAATTCACTTTTATCAATTTTGATTTGTCAAAATTCTGATGACAAAAGTAAGACAATCGGGCCAAAAAAAAATTGAGTTTGGTTCCCAAAGGTGTATGCTAAATCCATTTTACTTCTGTTCCAAAAGTCCCTAAATCAAACTGATAATCAAAACATACTTACACTGAACACAGTTTTGTAAGCGAGTATAAAATTCTTTAAATTCCTGTTTAAAAAAACGACTATTGTACCTTATCAAATTAGGCCACGACTAATTGATTGTTCAGCTTATTGGTTGCCAGGCGGGGCCATTATCCTAGCAACCAGGTTACCACGGGGACATCTACATTGAGTTTTACTAAAATCATAAATTGTGAGGTGATGCTCTTTGATCTCCAACCGATTTGTACATGGATTTACTGCAAAATCTCTTCTGGATGGATGCAACAATTCCACCACTTTGCATATGCCTGCATGCCCTCCAAATGGGCCCCTTTATCACTAGTTTGCAGGTACAAACCCTTGTCCGTCGTGCTACGCAAATCAGGCCTGGTCTGAACAATCTGTGCTGCAGACTTGTTCTTCCATAGGCCTTTATGTAGTCTAGATTCTAGCCGAATTATTTCGTCATTGTATCTCCGAGTTTGCAGCCAAAGCCCCAATATTTCGCCAAGCCGAGTGAGGGCGTTTAACTCAGGGATTGCGCCGCCGAATTTTTTCGGGCGGTGCAATCACTGGGGTAAGCGCCCCCACTCGGCTTGGCGCGATATTCGGCTGCAAACTCGGTAAAAATGAGACGAAATAATTCAACTAGATTCTAGACTAGCCTTTATGTGGCACAAGCACTGAGCAACAAGATTAGTCTTGGCTCAAGGCACTGTAAAATTTAAGTGCCAAAATAAAGTCTGTGCCTGCAGAGTACTTTATCACTCACATCCTTTCCGCCTAGTCTCATTACCCAGTTACCCCATCAACGATGAAGTAAAACGATAAAATGATTATGTTTTTGTTTCAGATCATGATGGCGCCTTACCCCCTTGTCCCAAATATACGACATTTGCTCCGGCGACAATTGCTCCGACGATTATTTCATGTACTAACCCTGACCCTAAACCCTATACCCCAACCCCTAACCCTAAACCCAAACACAGACCCTAACCCTATTCTGAACTGGAAACCCAATGGCAACCTAACCCTAACTCTTTGTCTTTTTAGATATTGTCACTGGAGCAATACAACTGGTACAAATTACTGTAGCCGGAGCAAAATGTCGGATCACCCTCGCCCCCCCCCCCCCACCTGTGTGTGTGTGTGCGTGTGTTTGTGTGGTATGTGTGTGTGTGTGTGATGCTGTGTGTGTGTGTGTGTGTGTGTGTGTGTGTGTGTGCGTGCGTGCACGCGCATTGGTGTTTCCTTATTTTTTCGAATCACGACACGCCTGAATAAACACTAGCAGAGGTCAACATAATTGTAATTCAAGTGATAAACTATTGCATAAATTGTTCTTACACATCAAATTTCTTAATAACATAATATTCATGAAGTTTTTGTGAACGATGAAATAATATCTGGTTTATTTGTATGTTTTAATGTGCTTATTTGCTTTTGAGATTTGTGCAGGTATAATTAATTTGTTGAGTTTTGTTATGTGAAATTGTTTTTTACGCCCCCCCCCCCTTGTTCTGAATTTGTTTGTTTCCTAGTGAATAATACATTACACATTAATTTCTTCATTATATAATTTCTATAAAGTATATTTGTCGGTGATTGTTGAATTCAAAATTGATGCCACAAAATATATAATAATTCTGCATTGTTTCATAATGATCATACTTTGTATTGTGTCACAGTAATCAAAATATAAAATATATATAATAATGGTTCTCTATAGTTTCACAAAAGTATATTTGTTTCCTACTAGTGACAATATAAAAATGTTAATATCATCGTTATTTGTTTAACTTCATGAAAAAGTATACTTTGTTGTCAAATTGTTCCATAATTATTTGATAAGTGATTACATTTTTGACAAGATTTCGAAGATTCAAATCCGGTTGGTTGTTAATAGCGCCCTCAAGTGGTCAGATGGCTGTATTCACATTCCTGACTTTCAGTGACACGCCCCTGAGCTCATCAAACGCTAAGTGATATTCGAGACTCCCCTGTGAAAAAAAGAAGAAAATAATAAAATTGGTAGATTGATAGATGGATGGATGAATGGCTGAATAGCTAAATGGGTGAGTAAAGGAATAGATAAAAAGCTTTGTAGCTATATATAAATGTAATGTTTGTAGTAGCGGTTGTTATATCAATTCCTTCCTGAAAACGATGCAAATATAATAAGTATTCCAAGGAGGCAGATTAACCAGAAGAAAAAAGAAAGAAAGCCCTTATAAAATGAAATGCCCAATGACTGATGTGAGGCAAAGCATGGGTTTTTTTCAGTGTAATTCATACAATTTAAGACTTTTTGACCATTTTCGCCCCAAAGGGTTTTCGTCCTTCCTGAGATTTTGCCCTGGTGCATCCCCTGGTGTACAAAATTAACTTTGGCTGCATGATACATGTACATGTATTTTGACACACACACACACATAATGTACTATAACGGTTTTTTCCCAAAAAATAAATAATTGTACTAATGCCAATTTTGTCGAAGGTTTAAATATCGTACATTTAGATTTTTTATGATTTTCATTTCCCCTTGCTGCCACAGTGATCTTGTAACTAAACATCTTCCTTTAAATACCCTAAACTCAAAATAATTCATTTTGGCAATTTTTGTTATCATTTCTTTTGTAACAAATATCGTTAGCTGTACCCAAATTTATTTACGCTGTTGTCCTGCAATTTCATTTGTTCATGTAGCCTAAATGTCTCTATGGTATATGTTTGTTTAGATTCTTAATTGCGTATAATTATTTGTATATTGTATACTATTATGAAGGGTTATCGTACCAAATTTTGGAATTTGTGTGTGTGTGTGTGTGTGTGTGTGTGTGTGTGTGTGTGTGTGTGTGTGTGTGTGTGTGTGTGTGTGTGTGTGTGTGTGTGTGTGTGTGTGTGTGTGTGTGTGTGTGTGTGTGTGTGTGTGTGTGTGTGTGTGTGTGTGTGTGTGTGTGTGTGTGTGTGTGTGTGTGTGTGTGTGTGTGTGTGTGTGTGTGTGTGTGTGTGTGTGTGTGTGTGTGTGTG
>JZLH01S0619655.1:51193-63087 GCA_001188425.1 Eucidaris tribuloides
GTTTATTCATGTATAACTTGCCATTGGCAGTGTAACTTTCCAAACTTTTGTATTCTGGGTGTTTATTTGTCCATTTGAACACTACTATGTAGCTCAGATATCAAAGTTTGACAATTTTTTAAATTGAAGCGCCACAATGTTAGCCTATCACTTTAACAGTACAGACACAACCAATTATAACGAACAAAGATATGACGACCCGCATATTTCAAGGACATTTCTCTGCTCCAAATATTGCTTCCATACACCTTGGTCTACTATGTTACTCATATAACAAGAACAATACAGACATATGCCTAGTACCACCCATCATAACTCCCAGCTCCGCCTGAGTGAAGCCTAGTAGCCTCTTGATGCCCCATTCACTGACAATTTGAGGGACAATCTCAGTAAGCACATAACTCACAGACGCTCTAGCATTTGAGGCTACCAGGCCACACGCAGGTAACCAATGAGAATAATCAGTGGTTACATAATACACACTGGCAATTTTATATCATTTTACATACATGAAATTTCAATTTACATCTACATAATTCGTGATTGTACATTTTTTTATTACAGGTTTTATGGGATATCGTAGTTGGTTTCCACCAAAACAAATACGTGAATAAATGAATGAATAATTTAGGGGATTTTGAGTTGTGTAAGTGTTTCGACTTATCATCAGGTTACCTGTGGACTGGCCTGGTGCATGACCTGATTGACCGGGCTCGGGGACGGCCTGCCGCCGTGGGGCTGGGGCTGCTGCATCACGTTCGCCTGGTTCTGTCCCTGAGGGGTGTGCGCCTGCGGCGGGGTGGTGTGCTGGTGCCCGTGGGGGTGGGGCTGGTGCTGATGCTGCTGGTGTTGGTGAGGCTGATGCTGGAGGTGTGCCGTGGGGTTCTGGTGGGGCTGCGGCTGAGGCTGCGGCTGGGTGAACTGGTGGAAGGGCGGGTGCACCCCCTGGTTGGGATTCTGCTGCGAGATGGGAATGTTCCCTGCAGGTTGGAACGAGTTGATATTAGCTGGAGGGGAAGAAATAGCATTTACGTTTTTGACATCAAACATAAACGTACTCACTCACACCTTGTACACTATGAAACAAAGTCTGTTCTTAGTCCTAACAGTAACATAAATCTCTTAACATGAATGTTATAGTAACAGATCTCTAAACTCTGCCTGCAAAGTATTATTGAAGTATTTTTTTTGAAAGCTCTTTTATGCTGTTAGGATGTAAAGCATGGGGATTTTATGGGCCCATTCCATAAATACATATATTATGCCATATTTACACTAACAACAATATACAGTGCATTTAGTTTAACCACTGGGCGATGATGACAGAAGCCCAGTAGATGTCACACCAGCACACAACACAATTTTCTTTATTTTGACCAGTGTAGTAAGTGGGACAGAGCCAGTTGTAGGCTCTATAACTTCAGTTTAAATGTAAAGGTTAGCTATTTTCTAGGCTTAACCCTAATCAGGCTGGGCTTTTTTGGCTATGCTATATCTGGGGGGGGGGTGGATTCGCCCCCCCGAGATCTCGGCTGTCGATCGCACCGAAAATCGGCACGCACGTTACCCATCACGTAATCTACAAGACTGTATAGTTAATTACCAGGAATTAATTTCATATCAATTAATTATGCTAATTTATGCGTAAAATCATAATTAAGCTGTAAATCACTAATTAAAGCTCCAACACTGCTAATTTTTCTGCCTGGACACTCTTTTTAGCATTCTTAAGAAGTTTACTTGAAAAAAATCCAAAATCAAAATTGATTTCCTATGTATTTTATTGTTTTTTTCAAATTCCTTATGTATTTCTTTGTTATTTCAACCTTTTGTTTTCTATTGTTTTTTTGGATGAAATTTGTCGGGGACACTTTTGCGTTCATAAACAGCACAAAATTAATCAATTTCAACCAATAAAAGTAAAAATAATCAACATTTATGAATTTTGGCTGAAAATACAATTTGTATTGAAAATGTACACAAAATCACGTTTTTGAGCGATTTTTGGGGTGACATGCAAGTACAAAATGTTACGTAACTTGGGAACCGCGTACCCGGACGTCGCAAATTTGGTCTCAAAAGATGCGCGACATTCGAGAGAATAAAGTCATGAAACGCCGTGGCAACTGCTTCGCGCGTCGCAGACATTTTGCGCGAAACGTCTAGGGGGGGGGGGGATTCCGCGCCCCCCAGCCTTTTTAGGGTTAAGTAGAAGCCACTTGTCTCTGAGTGTGAGGTGTACTGGGCTTCTGCACAAGCTTGTCGTCCCCAAGGGGCCGATATATTCTTGAGATTTGGTTTCATGATGTGAACTTAAAAACACATTATGAGTTAAATATCACGTCTACCATAGCTCTACAAAAATTCATAAATCATCACTTGCCCGGCAGAAGGGCCTTAACAGTAAATTTTCTCTAATTTGAGAAATATTCCCTTATTTGTTATTTGCACTTACAGACTGCCAGAAGAATCCAAAAAATATCACACTACTTTGATTTCATGTGAATAGAGCCAATGGTTTTTGAGTGACAGACAATTTAGGGTTACGGCCCTTCTGCCGGACAACCGTTGAAATGTAACATCGTTTACATTACATGAGCTACTATGCCATCAATGAAAATACTAAATTCCTGAGACATACGAGGAAAAAAACAAATCAGCGAGTATCAAATAAATAAATACTGTGGAAGAAAAAAATGGGAAGTTGATCCGAAAATGAAAAGGCCGGAAATAGATCAATGGTCAAACAGAAATATGAGGCACAGACACACACGCACTGACGCACAGACAGACTGACACTTACCAAGCATCTGTGGAAAGACCATGACGGGATTGTCCTGTGATAACTGGTGCTGGCCGTGGCTGCCGGGCTGGCCAGCAGCGGCGGCCGCCATGCTCTGTTGATTCGCTAACCTTGGTGTCATTTGCTATCGTGAATCAAAGAAATGTTAATAACACAAAATAAGATGCCAATTCAGCTTACAAAAAACAAACAAACAAACAAAGTAAATAAATAACAGGGATGTGAGAGCATATATGAGAAAAAGTCTAAACATGTTTGCTTTTAATGCATTAGAACAGCAAAAAAAAAAAAATGAAAAATGGATTTTGTTCATGAGAAATAATCTAAAATCAGATTAAAATCTGAACTTTCACAACCCTGGAATAACATATGCACACCAAATATTGTTGTATCCTTTCTAAATTCGGACAAATTTGGGCAGGTAAAATTCAGGTTTGTTCCACTGCTACCAATGCATCAACTGGACGACCTGAAGTACAGTGAATTACAGATGCAGTGTCAAACATATTCACAAACGGGTCACATACCCCAAAAACGTGGTAATCATTCTTCATAATACATACTGTTGCTTTTGCGAGTCACCTGTAGATCGCAAAAATTTAATACCCCAAAATTTGTAACCTATGTGTGCCTAACCAATCATTCATATGTGCATACTGGTAGAGTATTTTGAGTTGTGACTGTGTGTGTGCATGTGTAGACAAGTGTGTGTGAATGTGTAGACAAGACATGTTCATATATGTACACAATAGTCATGGGCCATTCGCGAAAGTAATGACTCGCGAAAACAGCTCTTGAGGCTGACACTCACGAAAAATATCTGTACATGAAAATAACAGCTTATACAGCAATCGCTGGTATTGCTGAATGGTGCAGCATATTGTGAATTTGGCATATCTGTGTGTTGGAAAAAGGACCTTAGCACCATAGACTTAGTACAGACAGTGTTGCGGCTTTTCCCCACTGGTGCAGCAATTTGTCAAATCCAAACAACCGCTTACCTTCTGCGAATAAACGTGATAGGGGAGGGGCTGCTGCTGCATGACCTGGTGGCTGATGACCTGGTGATTGATGGGCTGGGCCGACGAGACAGGGGCGCCTCCCCCTGGCTGGGGGGTGGCGAAGGGCAGCATGGACATGTGGGCAGGCATCTGGGTGACCAGCGGCTGACCAGTAGCCATCGACACCGGCAGGATGGGGTGCATGTCCGGTTGGTGGCCCCTCGGCTGGGGGAGATTTGTGGCACCTGTAGATTGGGGGGGGGGGAGATTAGAGGGAAAATACTTAAGTTTAGAAGATAGCATACAAAATATGTCTTCCATTGGTTTTACTTAATAAACCCTTTTCCTTGCTATGTTTGCCAATTTTTACAAAATCAATTCAATCCAATGAATGAATAGGGATACAATATTCCCCCAAAATCTTGTTTCTCCATACAATACCCCCTGGCAGATCCAGAAAGCTATTCACACCTTTTATGCACAAAAAAAAGGTAAGCCCATGTTGCAAAAACTGCAAACTGAATAATAATCCTGAATTGACCACTTAGTTCACTTTAAAACTGTAGCAAAGGAAATTAAGAATTGGTCTACAACGTTTTCAATAACAACAATTTAGCCTAAATATTTACAAGAACCAGAACTTTGCTACACAACAGTACTTGCTTGTAATATGTTCTGGAAAGCAAAGGCTAGGAATTTGACACATTTTAAGTTTCTCTACCATTTTTTTCTTTGTCTTTTCCACTTTTATTTCCTTCCTTTTTTTTTTTTTAGGGGGGGGGGGGGGTATTGATTATTATTAAATCCTTAATGCTATTTCCTAAATTAGACTGTAAAACAAAATCCCTTAACTCTTTACACGCCTGGTATTCGGCATCAATGCCTCCCTGCAGCGGCGGGATTCGCATTTCACGCTCAACGTAGAACGATTGTAACTTACACCCCGAATTACACTGATTTTCCCGTTCACTAGCAGCAATCTCTTTCTGATAATTGTTACATCCTCAAGTACGGGGTATTATCGTCTAGATTCTTAAGGAACCAGAAGGAATTGATAAATGCCAATCAAGGCATCGTTGATACATATAGGATAAAGGATAAGGCACAAGTTAACTTTGAAAAGTCTTAAAAGGTCAATTACCAATTAAGAACGCCGCATTACACTGATAACATCTCTCATTCACTTCTTATTTAAGTAGACTCATCTCTCTTCATGAACAGCGTAACAAGTCAGTCTTTTTGTTAACTTGTGCTTTCACCTCTTGTGTCATCGGAGATCTTGATTGGAGCTCTGTATATTTTCAAGAGGGTAAAACTTAGAACTACATGTAGGTTGGTTACATATACACATTACTTACGAAATTCAATGTATATTTCAAACACCCTTTATGCATTTGAAGGTCTGTAAAATGTACTTCAACTTTGCCTGTAGGACATTTTTCCTAAAACAGTGTTTGTGCAAAATTAGCTTAGTTGAAGTTCATGTTAGATTATTTCTTTCCGATACTGAGCGCTCTTTGAAATTAACTCCGCACGCACGGGATTCAGGGTCCCGCACACAAAGAGTTAATGGAACATTCTGTGGCTCAAGCATACAAAATTTACTTATCAAGAGCAAATATGTTTCCAACGTATTAACACTTATTTCATTGTGAATATGTTCACTATTAAAAAAAAAATCAACTAATACATAGACAGATAAACCAAAACGTAATGTCATCATTCCAATTGATATGAACAACATCTGCTGGTTTGCAAAATATAAACAAAAGACTTTATCCACAAGGAGAGCTCAGTAAGAAAAGCACACATTTTACCCACCTTTTCTTTGATTGATGTACTTCATGGAGGGATAGTGTAGATTCTGCTGCGGATGTAACGTCATTGCAGGGTAAATGGACTGATTGATGGGCTGGGTGTACTGGCCGGGGCTGGGGATCACCGGGCTGGGTTGGGACGGAGGCCTGGGGGGCGTGGGTGTCTTCTGCGGCTGTATCCTCTGCAGAAATAGGAACACAATATTGACTAGAAATGTTTAGTTTACTACTATTTTTTTGGTAATTTACATATTTAATGTCTCTTATTTCTCATATTTTGTTAAAATTTTGCCTATGGTATTTGTCTAGTGATACACAAACAATGACTTTATTCTATCTGAAAATATGTGAATGCTGCCAAATAAAATGATAACAGTAATAATTTGATGAGGAGGACGGCAAGAGATATCCAGAAGTGGTGCATTTCAAGTGTTTGGAACCATTCGGTACTGTAGGCGTCACACTATCCCTAAGTTGAGCAAAATGGACACACAATTAAGTACCTTTCAAATTCGGCTCCAATCGAATAAACATCAGGCCATTCACAAGAACATCTTACACCATAGTGTGAGGTTCTGTACGCACTACACAGTGCACTCTCGTTATAAAGAACACTGATTTAACAAAATTTCATTATGAAGAAGTGAAATCTCTGGTCCCATATCTTGGATTTCCTTTGTATTCTATTGTTCTTGCAACCCTGATACAGAAATTTCATTATAAAGAAATAATTCCATGAGTCCCAAGGACTTCTTTATAACGAGAGTGCACTGTACTTGCTTCGGCTGTTGATTGGCTGTGATGATCAAGTTCAAGGCCAGCTTCACACGCAATTGAAAATTTCATTTTCGTCTGGTCATCTTGTGTCAATTTTTGGACAGTGCGAAACCACCTTAACCCTATTTTAACTGGGCTATTTCAGACCAGGTTTTTTACTGGGGGGGGGGGGTCAATTTGACCCCCCCTTCAGATCTCGGCCGCCGATCGCGCGATCGCAGCAAAAATTTGCATGTGCATACAGCCGGATGTTCAGTAAATTGTGCTTTCCCTCTTATTCATTGTAAAGGTTTATGTCTAATCTCTATATAGTGCATCTAGACTATTCATACATACATACACATACATACATGTACATGAGTTTAGGCCTCTGCGAACAAGGACGCATGTTTAGAACCCATTCAAACAAGGATGTGGTATAGGACTGGGGTTTCATATAACAAGAAAGGACAATTTGGTCTCAAATAGAGGTTCCGTGTTTAGTTGAATACAAGTGTATAATTTATTGTGGATTTTTCATTAAATTGCCCAGTTTATGTAACTCTAGGCTGTCATGTCAAATAGGGCGTAGTCCTCAATTTTCGTGGGTGTCCTTTATAACCCTAAATAGGCTGGGGGGGGGGGGGGCGAATCCGCCCCCCTTAGACGTTTTCGCGGGCAAAATGTGCGCGCGACCGCGGGAGTTGCCACGAGGCGTTTCATGACTTTATTGCTCCGAATTGTCGCGCATTGAGCATCTTTTGAGACAAATTTGCGACGTCGGTACGCGGTTCCCCAAGTTAGGCGTAACATTTTGTACTTGCATTGGTCACGCTCCAAAAATCGTCTCAAAACGTGATTTTGTGTACATTTCAATACAAATTGTGTTTTCAAGGCCAAAATTCCATAAATTGTATGATTATTTTACTTTTATTGGTTTGAACTTAATTAATTTGTGCTGCTTACGACCGCAAAGTGTCCCGATCAAATTTTTCATCAAAAAACAATAGAAAACATAAAGGTTGAAAAACAAAGAATATACATAAGAAATTTGAAAAACATATAAAATACATGAGGAAATTAATTCTGATTCCTCCGGATTTTATTCAAGAAAACTTGTTAAGAATGCTAAAAAGAGTGTCCAGACACAAACATTACAGTGTTGGAGCTTTAATTAGTGATTTATACAGCTTAATTATGATTTTACGCATAAATGATAGCATAATTATTAACATGAAATTACATCCTGGCAATTAACTTATACAGTCTTGTAGATTACGTCATGGGTAACTGTGCGTGCCGATTTCGGCGGCGATCGCTGGGCGAGCGATCGACGGCCGATGATCTCGGGGGGGGGGGGGGGGGGGGCGGAATCCCCCCGATAAGCATAGCCAAAAAAGCCAGCGCTGATTCGGGTTATGTAAATATATGGAGTCGTGATGTTTTCATTGTTATCTTAATTAATTCATATTCATTTATGTGTGACATAATTCTGTTGTTGCAACCCAGATGCCATACACATCCGGATACTCATTTATCATGACAACAACATGCACGTAAGCCACGCGTAATCACCAATCATTCGTGTATGGATCATTACAGTTAACCCTTGCCTCTGGGAATGTTCTGTAATTCCCTATTAGAGTTAATACATGGCACGTCCAGTTTCCAGTAAGTCAACGGGCTTAACCTATATTAACTCGACGAATTTCACGACCATGCCGCCGCGCAAAATTTTTTGGATGCACGTCGCATCTTTTGAGACGCATTGTTTGCGAAATCCGACCTACCGTTACGACGCTGCGCGACTTGTAATAATGGCTGCCAACGCCAAAATTGCTCAAAAGACGTGTTTTGTGTACAAAATCAATGGAAATGTGTTTTCAGCCAGCAATCATAAATGTATGATTATTTTGCTTGTTACTGGTTGAAATTAATTAATTTATGCTGTTTAAGATTGGCGAAAAAAGTGTCACCCAACCAATTTCATCAAAAAAAATAGAAAACAAAAGGTCAAGAAAACAAGGAAATAATACATAAGGTAAATTCAGCAAAACAATAAGATGCATAAGAAATTAATTCCAATTCGGCAATTTTTTTGTAGTATAATTGTGAAAATGTCAGAATGAATATTTTCACAGCAAAATTAATATTCTATACTAAGCTATTGTTAATTGAGTTTATAGGTGAAAACATAATTTCATGCACTTTATTTTGCATAATTTAATTACTTAAAAAAATAGAAAAACATAATTTTTTTGTTGGTTGAAAGTTTTTCCTATACAGGTGTGTGTAGTTTACATCGGCGTGCTGTATTGCACATGCAAATTTTTTGCTGCGTATCCGTGCGCGATCGGCGGCCGGAGAGGTCACTGAAAGGGGGTCAAAGGTTGACGCCCCCGCCCCCCAGTAAAACCTGGTCTGGAAATAGCCAGTTAAAATAGGGTTAAGGTGGTTTCGGCATGGTCCGCAAAATCGACGAGCAAGATGACCAGACCGAAAAATGACATTTTCAATTGCGTGTGAAGCTGGCCTTGAATTGATCAATTACAGCCAATCAACAGCCGAAGCAAGTACAGTGCCTCCGTTATAAAGAAGTCATTTGGGACTCATGGAATTATTCTTGATATGAAATTTCTGTATCAGGGTTGCAGAGAACAATAGGAATGACAAGGGAAATCCAAGATATGGACAAGATTGTCACTTCTTCAGTAATGAAATTTGTTAAATAAGTGTTCTTATAAGCGAGAGTGACTGTGTAGGTGCGTACAGAACCTCACACTATGGTGTAAGAATGTTCTTGTGAAGGCCTGATGTTTATTGATTGGAGCCGAATTTGAAAGGTCTTATATTGTGTGTCGCATTTTGCTCACTTTAGGTATAGTGTGAACCCTACAGTAGCCGAGATGTTTCCAAACACTTGCAAAATGGCACCACTTCTGGAATCTCTTGTCTCGTCTCCTCATCAAATTTTATTACTGTTATCATTTTATTTGGCAGCATTCACATATTTTCAGATAGAATAAATCATTGTTTGTGTATCCACTAACCAATACATAGTGCAAAATTATTAACAATATGAGAAATAAGAGACTTAATATGTAAGATTTACAAAATAGTGAGTAAACTAAAACAATTTCTAGTCATATTGTTTCTATATTTCTGCAGAGATACAGCCGCAGAAGAACACCCACGCCCCCCAGGCGCTCCGTGCAACCCAGCCCGGTGATCCGGCAGCTCCCGGCCAGTACACCCACGCATCAATCAGTCCATTTACCTGTCAATGACGTTACATCCGCAGCAGAATGTAACACCATCCTACCATGAGTTAGCATAATCACAAGAAAAGGGTGGTAAAATGTGTGCTTTGCTTACTGAGGGCTCTCCTTGTGGTAAGTCTTTGCTTTGATATTTGCAAACCAGCAGATGTGTGTTCATATCAATTGGAATGATGACTTACGTTTTTGGTTTATCTGTCTATGTATTAGTTGAGTTTTTTTTTTAATAGTGAACATATGTCACAATGAAATAGTGTTAATACGTTTGGAAACATATTTTGCTTGATTAAGTAATTTTGTATGCTTGAGCCACAGAATGTTCCCATTAACTTCATTTGTGTGCGGGACCCTGAATCCTGTGGCGTGCGGAGTTAATTTCTTAGAGCGCTCAGTATCGGAAAGAAATAATCTAACATGAACTTCAACTAAGCTAATTTTGCACAAACACTGTTTTAGGAAAAATGTCCTACAGGCAAAGTTGAAGTACATTTTACAGACCTTCAAATGCATAAAGGGTGTTTGAAATATACATTGAATTTCGTAAGTAATGTGTATATGTAACCAACCTACATGTAGTTCTAAGTTTTACCCTCTTGAAAATATACAGAGCTCCAATCAAGATCTCCGATGACACAAGAGGTGAAAGCACAAGTTAACAAAAAGACTGACTTGTTACGCTGTTCATGAAGAGAGATGAGTCTACTTAAATAAGAAGTGAATGAGAGATGTTATCAGTGTAATGCGGCGTTCTTAATTGGTAATTGACCTTTTAAGACTTTTCAAAGTTAACTTGTGCCTTATCCTTTATCCTATATGTATCAACGATGCCTTGATTGGCATTTATCAATTCCTTCTGGTTCCTTAAGAATCTAGACGATAATACCCCGTACTTGAGGATGTAACAATTATCAGAAAGAGATTGCTGCTAGTGAACGGGAAAATCAGTGTAATTCGGGGTGTAAGTTACAATCGTTCTACGTTGAGCGTGAAATGCGAATCCCGCCGCTGCAGGGAGGCATTGATGCCGAATACCAGGCGTGTAAAGAGTTAAGGGATTTTGTTTTACAGTCTAATTTAGGAAATAGCATTAAGGATTTAATATATCAATCCAGCACTACCCCCTCCCCCCAAGAAAAAAAAAAAAGGAAGGAAAATAACAAGTGGAAAAGACAAAGAAAAAATGGTAGAGAAACTTAAAATGTGTCAAATTCCTAGCCTTTGCTTTCCAGAACAGTATTACAGCAAGTACTGTTGTGTAGCAAAGTTTCTGGTTGCTTGTAAATATTTAGGCTAAATTGTTGTTATTGAAAATCGTTTGTAGACCAATTCTTAATTTCTTTGGGCTACAGTTTTTAACAGTGAACTAGTGGTCAATTCAGGATTATTATTCCAAGTTTGCAGTTTTGGCAACATGCTTACCTTTTTTTTGTGCATAAAAGGTGTGAATAGGCTTTCTGGATCTGCCGGGGTATTGTATGGGAGAAACAAGATTTTGGGGTGAATATTGTATCCCTATTCATTCATTGATTGAAATTGATTTTGTAAAATTGCAAACTAGCAAGGAAAGGGTTTATTAAGTAAAACGCAAATGAAGACATATTTTTGTATGCATCTTCTAAACTTAAGTATTTTCGCCCTCTAATCCCCCGCCCCCCCCAATCTACGGTGGCAACCAAATCTCCCCCAGCCGAGGGGCACCAACCGGACATGCAGCCCATAATACGAATGACCGGCCAATTCCTGCCGGTGTCTGATGGGCTACTGGTCAGCCGGCGGTCACGGCCAGATGCCTGCCCACATGTCCATGTGCTGCCCTTCGCCACCCGCAAGCCCGGGGCGAGGCGCCCCTGTCTCGTCCCGCCCAGCCATCAATCAACCAGGTCCACAGCCACCAGGTCATGCAGGCAGGCAGCGCCCATCCCCTATCAGCGTTTATTGCGCAGAAGGTAATCGGTTGTTTGGAATTGAGCAATTGCTGCTCACCAGTGGGGAAAAGCCGCAACACTGTCTGTACTAAGTCTAGTGGTGCTAAGGTCTATTTTTTCCAGACACACAGAATGCCAAATTCACGAATATCTGGGGCACCATTCAGCAATACAGCGATTGCTGTATAAGCTGTTATTCATGTACAGATATTTTTCGTGAGTGTCAGCCTCAAGAGATGTTTTTCGCGAGTCCATTACTTTCGCGAATGGCCGGCATGAGCTATTGTGTACATATATGAACGATGTCTTGTCTA
>JZLH01S0619655.1:72286-82797 GCA_001188425.1 Eucidaris tribuloides
GCATGCATTCACATTGATCAGGGTTACAGCCAGCAGGGACTTTTTCCTGACATTTGCAAGTTAAAAAACGATAAATCGATAACATATCACTAGGAAGCACGACAGCCAGTATAGCATAACGTTACACAATAATTACTATGATGTCACTCTTTGCATGACACAATTAGACCAAAGGTCACTTGGCAATGAATATTTTTTCTAAGATAAAGTGAAAGGAAAATGATCCTTTTCAAGATAAACGAGGGCTGGTGATTTGATGCAACTACAGGAATGTCCGACATTTGATCCGGCAACAATTAATTCGACCATTATTACAAGGACTGACCATGACCTCAACCCTAACCCTAACACTAATTCTAACCCTTTGTTTTCTGAGATACTGTCACCGGAGCAAATGTCGGATCACCGACAAAAGACATCAAAGAATTATTTGTTTTATTCAACATCCCAAAACTGGATTGCCTAACATAATCAGAAAATGTTTTGCTTTTTTTCTTTTTAGGACTGATTTTTGCCTTTTGAACGCATAGCACTTCCTGTGCATCTTGTGCAATTTATTTGCATGCACGTGATAGACTGTGCATGAAGTTTTTGTTACTCCTTTCTTTCTATCAATAATCTTCCAATGTGCGCACATGACTGGATATTCCACGTGCAACCCAACTGCAAGTTCACTCAGAAGAACACAAACAACTAGTGAATATGTATTTACCACAACAGATTTCATGTACAGCAGTACTTCTTTACGTGTTAATTAGGTTTTTCGAGATGCACATGCCTTGTGCAACCACCAGTCGTTCTATTCACAGGCAGTGATCAAAATAGAAAATGTCATGTGATAGACATTGGGCCAACCAGGATTATGAATGAACTAAAACTGGTTGAAAAATAGTATAGTAGTTAACTGGAATACCTTTTTTTTTAAACAAACTTACAAACATAAAATTAGAAAATATTTGGTTAACACTGCATGTATGTTTCCATGTATGTTTGTCTAAGCAAAAGCATTAATATGGGCACACTGAAGGGCCACACGTGCATGCCTGCAATATATCGCAACACATCATATACTCACGTATAATCTCCTAAATTACTGTCGTACGACGACGTTACACCTAATTGCTCATTTTTCCTAAACATGTCTTCCGCGCTCCAACCATTTTCCTGTACAAGGCAAGACAAAAGAAGGGTGAGAGTAACACTGAAGATTTATATAAACAGTTATCCTTTATGAACATCAGCTCATACAGAATGAATGGCAGAGCAACATTTACAAATGTACTTTTCTATCCATCCAAATACTCCTCCAGTAAATCAAAAGTTTTGTTTTTTCAAGTTTTAAACAATAAATGAAAAAGAAATCATACATGTTCATATTTTTTCTGCCATTTTTGTCACATAACCAATTTCTTTTTTTATTATAAATCAATGCTTTTCTTCAAAATAATTTCTGTGTAATTGGGCTCAAAAGTGTGTAGACTCCTGCTGGTGACCTTTGACCTCCAGCTCCCTCTGAGAAATCTACCACCCAAACTTGGTCACAATTAGGCAAATGATGGTAAAATAATGGGCCATAATAGAAACTTGGCCAAAAAACTTAACATTGGGCTCAAAAAGGTTTTGACTTTTGCCAGTGGCCTTTGACCTTGTCGTGACCTTTATATACTTCAAAAAATTAAAGCTTCTGTATGCGATCAATCTTCCATGCCCAGTTTGATTTGAAATTGTGAGCATTTAGCAATTAATTATTCAAGCTTTTTGTAAGGCTGCAGGATGGACGACTGACAGACACCAAAGTGATCCCTCAGTCTCCCTCCGGGTAAAGCCCAATTGTAGTAGACCTGAATTTGGCTTTCGCAAAATTATGTAATGTAGCCACCCATAGCTCGGGAACAGCACAACAAAAGATGCATGCATTAACCCAGGTTTTTACAGCTGCTTCCTGTTCCTTAGGGAGATGCAATAGCATGCAAGATGCTCATTTCTTTTATTACACTCTTGGCAAGCCCCCCAGCTATGGAGGATGAAGCGATGTCATGTTCTCAAAATTGAACAGGTCAGAGTCTATCAATCAGACAACTTTGTCCCCAGTCTTTTACACTGATGCATTTGTCTTTACAGTTATTTAAAAAATAACTAGAGAAGTTCGACTGCGCGCAGTCGATGGGTATGCCTCCGTCCAGTGCGCCCGCTATGCAGGAGCTAACAACCTAATTATATCAACAGATAGCACACCTAACTGAAGTTATAGGTTTGGCACAAAGTTCATTGACCTTTGACCCTTACCATTGACTCTTGTGACTCTACCAAAATGTTTGTCTTTTGGTTTTGAACCTAACCGCCAAATTACATCAACAGTGAGCGCTCCTTACCGAACTTATAGGCAGAAAATGGCGCTTTGAGACAAAGTTCATTGACCTTTGACCCCTGTGACTCTACCAAAATATTTATCTTTGATTTTGAACCTACCCACCAAATTCCAACAACAGTGAACACTCCTTACTGAACTTATAGGCAGAAAATGGAATTTGGGACAAAGTTCATTGACCTTTGACCCCTGTGACTCTACCAAAATATTTATCTTTTGATTTTGAACCTATCCACCAAATTCTAACAACAGTGAACACTCTTTACTGAACTTATAGGCAGAAAATGAATTTGGGACAAAGGTCATTGACCTTTGACCCTTGACCTTGACCTTTGACCCCTGTGACTCTATCAAAATATCTATCTTTTGTTTTTTAATCTAACCACCAATTTATATCAACAGTGAGCACTCCTAACTGGAGTTATAGGCAGAAAATGGCATTTTAGGACAAAGTTCATTGACCTTTGACCCTCGACGGATTTGTCCCAAAATCTAATCAATTCATCCTTGCCTAGTGGCCTACCCTTGGTTCAAGTATCATGAAAATCCCTCGAGCGGTACTTCAGTAATCTTGTTCACAAGGAAGTGTGGACGCACGGACGGACGGACGCACGGACGGACGGACGCACGGACGGACAACCCGAAACATAATGCCTCCGGCTCCCTTACGGAGCGGAGGCATAAAAGCAAAATATTAAACAAATTGCATTTCAAAAAGGCACTAACAGGGTTCCTCAAGTTTGAAAAAAGTACTTACACTTTCGGACCCGAGACCACCATCCTTCGAGTCACTATCACCTTGCCAGACCTCTAGTTCGCGTTCTGTCGCCTGGCCGTTCTGCCGCCTTGCGGCAATTTCGGCGTCTGTCTGGAATGCGTCGGCTGATTGGGAAACAATCAAAATTCACTGAAAAGTTATTCTCATTGTTTTTATTTTGTTGCTTCTTACTTTGACAGGTAATCAGCCAAAATTAGCTATAAATTTGAAATATATAAATCAGAATTATTGATTTTTTTATCTTGTAAACTTTCCAATATTAACAGTCTAAACCAAATCTTTATTATTTCTATGGGTTTTTTTTCTAGCAAGATAACTCGGTGTTCTTCCTAAAGACACATCCCAATTGCTACGTCCCTCAAAGCATTGGTGCTGAAATTTTTTTTTTTTTGTGAATGTACGGCACAGCAAAATTCAAAATTCACAAATCACCAGAAAACACCTTGAATTTGAACAGTTAAAATAGTGTAATTGCTAGACTTGATTAGAATTATCTAGTGAAAACTTGAATATGTGCTGATCAAGGCATACCAGGTCAGAAACTCACACCAGTGCCAAGCAGCCTCTACATCATGGACAGGCAGGTAAAATTATAACAGGGCTGCCAGCATTGTATGGAAACAAAATTCCCAGATTTTTCCCTGCTGAAAGATTAAAAAATCCAGGATCATCATTTTGTCATTTCTTGCTTCGCTTCGCCTGTTTCTTTCTTGTCTCGTCTCCATGGTATGGACACAAGACGAGAAAGCCGGACCACTGAACAAACAAAATTCCCTGATTTTTCCCGGATTACAGGGACATTTCTCAAATTCCCTGACGTTTTCCCCGACTAGAAAAAAGGAGAAGTAATTTTATAAGTTTTCCCTGATTTTCAGCTTAGCTGGGAACCTTATGCAAAAACTACAAAACATTTGAATCCCAAATTTTCAAGATTGTATTTTCTTGAGACAGATCAAATTTGAGAAAATACTACAGTGACATGCAAATCAGGAACACAATCTCTACAAAAAATTTATACAGCAATCTTCAACTCTTACCTCCTCTGTTAGCGTAGTCTAGATCCACATCTTTTATCTCGATACAGACGATGCTCGATGCCTTGAAAAGCATCTTGTCTGTGACTTGATCATGTGACGGAATTGCCTTGCTGTCATTTGGATCGATAGCGTGGACAGCGCGTAACTCGATTTCGCCCTGCAACACATGAAGAGACATGTATATATTATACAGAATGTGTGGCACACACAGGCGGATGAGCCGTCGAAACCGACAAGGACGACTTCACCTGGGCATTGTTATGTGTGCACCTTTAAGGAATGCAGTCCATAGACAAGACATAGCAGACATTCCACACAAAAGGTCAGTGAACTATCCATTGTGTAAAAACTTATGTACCTTATAGTATAAATCGTGATCAGAGGAAGTACGTCATACATCTATTTGGTTTGGAGAACGTGACGTGTGCCATGGCTGGGAAAGAGGGAGGAGGATTGTAGAAAATGACGAAAGATGATGCAACAACCCAGATTTAAAGCTGTTCCTGAACTACAAAAAAGCATAGCTGAAATTTTGCATTGAACAAGTACACATCCCCTTGCCCTTGCCCTTATAATGGTCTCTGCAGTACTGTTCTAACAAATAAAGTCAAATACGCTGAAATCATTGAGAGTATACAAATTTATTACGAGACCAATGGTGTTGAGATGTTTGTCCATATTGCTAAAATCAACCAATTTCAATATCAAACATAAACTTGTCGACAAACACATTCAAATTGTTGATAAAGATCAGTCATGATTACTGCACAGGCTTACCCAACGCTTTCCTGAATATCATTGAAATATGTACACAAACTGTAATTGTAAGTATTGAAATTGTATAGGGAGCAGAATTTTACAAATTTTAATATGTTATAGATATAGCCCTTTGAAATTGCATTGACTTTCTACTGCATGCATTCTGATATACATGCAAAACTTCATTGTGAATACTATCAAAATATGTATAATCACATTCACTATCTCACACCTTGGCCTAAATTTAGTGTGAAATTGTCAAGCATTACAACAGTCAGTACTGTCAAAGTTATGTTGCATGTACAGGTGTTAAGTATTAAATAGCAACACCTTTAAAGCAGCTTTTGTCTAGCGAAGAAGAGCAATAGGACAGGTGGTGTGACATAATTTGAGCATAACTTCACAGTCCCTGAGTCTCCCATTAAAGCATACCTGCCAACCAGTACGATTTTTCTAGGGCAGTTCTGTCCTTATTACAGTTAACTAGGCGGTGCCTTCAACAACAAAAACGTCGATTATAATAAGAATAGAACATGAATGACCAAAATAAATGAAACCAAATGCTTTGGTTGCTACAGTGATTTAAATACAATGCCCAAATTGTAATGGAAATGACGTGTTTACATTCACTGGTGAGTGATGGTACAAAAGGTAACGTTATGTTTTATTAATGTTTTTTTCTCATAAGAAAACCTTTGTTTAGCTGTTTCAAATATTTTTCTCATTCAAACTCTAATTTCATTTTTTCAATTATGTAATCTTTTTATTGTTTATCGCACCGCCTAATAACTGTAATAAGACCAGAACTGCCCTGGAAAAATCATACTGGTTGGCAGGTATGTTAAAGTGTGCCAATACCCTGGATAATTTGTTCTTTATATACAGTATGTAGAATATATTTGTAGTATGCCCTCTGCAAAGTATTAGCACTTGTGATCACTCCAATTTTTGTTTATTGGGGTATGAATGTAAATTTCAAGGAGTAAGTAAAAACAAAAACGAGTTGCAATAGACTAGTCAATCAACCAATTCTATCTAGCGATTCTTCGCACTACCGATTATTTGCCAGCGCATGTCTTGATCATCAACGCACTCACATCCAGTATATCGATCAATATTAATATTGAACTTTATTAAGCAAAAGCGTACACATATAGCCAGAACGTGCATGCATAGATATCGGTGCTTACGGAGCAGAACTGAAACGCGAGGAGCACAGGTGCCGGAATATTATACACATTATGATCTGATTTATCAAAATATGGAATACTTCACGGGCTAAGACAAGTGAATTGGGGTTATTTGTAGTTTACTCTAGTTGCACACAAATTTGATTTTTAGGATATTGGTACACTTTAATCCCTTTAGTACCAAACTAAGGGTATCACATACAAAGTCTATGGAGTTACATCACAATGATACTGACGAGGAAAAAACCCAGGGTCTAGAAGACTTACCGACGGGGATATCGTGGTCAGGATTCCCTCAAACTTCTTACCACTCCTGACCTGAAGCTCTGCTATACAGCCCTACAAATCAATGAATAAATGAATAAATAAATATAAACAGATATGGTAAATATATGAATAAAAATAAATTAATAAGATAACAATTAAAGGGAAAGTCCACCTTGAGGTCAAGTTTTAATACAAGCAAAAAATGAAAGAAAGATACTTAATGAAAGTTTGGCAAAAATCCACTAAAGAATAACAGAGTTATCAGTTATGAATTTTAAAGCCTAAGTATAGTTTTGGTCAATCAGACAAGTTTTTTTTGTAAATCTTTCACGAAGTATTCTATTGTCACCCCATACATCAGAAAACAACATCAAACCTACTGAAAATTGTTTGTAGTGACAAATTATGATATTTAAATTAACCTGTTGGCTACGGGAACCGGATCTGCCCTGTGTTAACTCTATGGGATTTTCAGAATCTCGGAGGCAACAGGTTACAGGCTGTAGCAGTATGTACTTTACCTATAGGAAATCGTTGGGTCTCTCTCGCCGCCCCCCCCCTCCCCCCAGGGGTTTTTACATTTTGCGTAATTTCTCAAAACTTAACGTCAGGGTTGACTTTCCCTTTATATGTAAATAATGCTCTTGGCTCCCTCACGGGGCAGACAGAGGCATAATTAATATCAAATTATTCTGTTTATACTTTTGTTTGTTATGCTGATCAAAGATGCATGATAAGCAGGAAAACTATTTTGAAACTTCTGAGACACTGCACACTAGCATATAACCTTACCTAAACTTGAATTATTCAGTCTTACAAAAATAGGCAGTGCTACCAGAAAATGCTGACTCTCAAAGTTTATGGACAGTATACTTATTGAAATATAAGAAATATGTCAAAGTTTGAGTAAAGACTAATTTTTCATTATTTCCCATCAGAAATGAATAAGATTGGAGTGTGACACTTCCCGTTTGTGAGTTACGATGATACACCAATGTCGCACTTACAAACTTATTATAAGCTTGTGCACAGTGGCTGCTTGTGAAATAGTAAATGGGAAACATTATATATCATCGCCGAGGCTCAAGTTAGCAGGAACGAGTCACAATTAATAGGCACTATCCTCAAAGATTCAGCTTCACTCAAGTGTCATTTTTGGACTCTGTTCAAGTGTAGGGCATTGTCACGAGCAAGCTCTTCAACCTATCAATTTGCCTACAGTTACATGTCGGTTCTGTCATAGACCACCTGAATATAGAGGGAAAAAAGGCTTTCTAATACAACCACACTGGCATGTAATTTGTGTTTCCGCCAACATTTCGGAAGTTTATGTCAGGTTGCCGTGGCAACAGAGGAAACTGTCAGAACAAATTTTTTTCCAAACACCGGACGAGAAGTTGCTTTCAGTCCGTCCCTTCTACGTGAAGTGCATGACAGCAACATGGTTGCCCCATTTTTGACAGTCTGGGGTTTTTCTGACATTTGATAGGAGAGGATTGAGCTCTGAAGGATGCGAGATCGCATTACGGGGGTAGCAGACTGACGGAAAACAAAGCCGCCTTCATGGCCCCCTCAAAAGAACACATGTAGTACACAACTTTCAAAAGACAAAAAGGAACTACTGGCACATGTGCACGTAACAGCAAACGCAGTGTAAGATAGAACATCAGTTAAACAATTGCACTACCTGAAACGTTTTTTCAACCTTAAGCAAAATACCCCTCCTCCTTACCCCTCCAAAAATACCTTTACAATGATTTGTTATGCTGCTTGAGTTTACACCAGAGACATTACTACTCTGTTGACTTCAGTTTAGATTCAAATATGAGTTAACTGCACACTTTCATCAATAACTGACAAAATGGCAGATGAACCGTTAATTACTTAAGATCTTAAGAACATGAAATAGTAAGAAGATGAGATGCTTACTCTTGCCACGCTGGCCACATAGACAAATGGCGGATTGGCATACAGACCCTGCAGACCTTGCAGACTCTGAAGGAAAAAAAGAGAATGTTCACATAAGAGTGAATGCTTCGCCTGTCTAGCACTGCTAAGAAAATGTTATTGATGATGATGATGATGATGATGATAATGATATTGCTAAGGCTGATCACTGTAGAAAATTATGGTTGCATACTATGATCCCCACACTCGGGCAAGAAAAAATCACACAGTTTAATTAATGGTGATGATGATGATGATGATGATGATGATGATGATGATGATGATGATGATGATAATCATGGAGATTAAACAAACACTATCAAAATGTGACTTAACTTTCAAATATTATCACTCATACAAATGACGCTTTGCCCCAGCATTTGGTAAGAATTTTTATAAAAAACAATCACTCCAACTTACATACAAATGGCACTTTGCATCAACACTTCGTATGAATTTTCTTCAAAATAGTTACGGGACATATATATCCATGTTAATTGTGTCCAGTAATTAAGATCAAAATAACTAAGAACATACTGTCATAAAAAAAATTGCAATGTCCTCAACAAAAGTTACATAACGTACCAGTTAAATATCATTCATAACACTTACACTTATAAGCTAATGTAATCGTATGAAATAACACTTAACCTCGTTTCATTATTTTTGATATGCTAATATTCTAAAACTCTTGTTGTAATCTGCTTAGTGTGTGTATTATGTGTATAATATTTATATGCGGTTGGGTTATCATAACAAAATATTTCCACAGTTAAATTCATACCTTTGGAGATGCGATTGGAGGAGAAGCATTCTGTGGTACAGAATTTTTTCCTGAACCTCGACCAGCTCTGAAATAAGACAAAAATGAAAGAAAAATAAATTACATTCAATATGCGAATCACATCTACAGTACACTGAACTGTCTTACAAACAGCCCAGTTATTGAGCGCATCAGCACTTAATTGTACATTAATGCAATGTTACCAAGGCAACAACGTTCACTTTGCTCTTTGGTTATGTCCTCAAACGATTTTCCATCTGAAAGCATCTTCAAGGAAAATCTTGCGTGTAAGAACCCCATTCTCTGAAATACCACAAATAACCATCGTAATGAAAGTTTGATTCCTCCGCTGAGTTAAATGTATTTGGTTCATTTCTGCAAGTAGGTAGGCAGGCCAAGTTAACCACAGACAACCACGTGAAGTATGTAAGTACGTCTCATACTATAATGGTTATTAATATGCTACTTTCTTTAGAGACCTGTCACCTTTTGTTATCATTTTATCTCACATTATTATGCAAGATACATCATATCTTTTAGTGAATCTTTCTATGTTGTGAAGTAATCTTGAAAGTATCTTGAATCATTTACTTTTGGACAATGTTATTGTACTGTGATTGAATAATGGGGAAAGGTCTCATATTGGGGGCAGTAACTCACAACAATCACAGACAGAATTTCATTATCAGATCATCATCATTATTATGACAGTATTATTATCACTGCTATTATTACCACTACTTATTATTATTATTGTTATCATTTTTATAATTATCGTTGTCATCATTATTACTCAATAGTATAATCATAATCATTATTACAATTATCAACACAATTGAAGATACCATGCCTTTGCAATTCATGTAATTCAGCTTTTCTACAGCAGAGACACAGTTTTATAGGTTCTGCCAGGTGTTATATTTACATGTACATGTACAATTGCAATAACCCCAACCTCTTCAATTACAATTACATGTACTTGAACAAATTTCACTGAATTGTAATTACACCCAATTACTTCAAATCTAGATAATTATTTATGTTTAGTTCCATCTGCTTGCTGTACTACAAATTTTGGTAATTTGCCCATGGTAGATGCAGTACTTGAAATTGACTATCCTAAAAACAGATGGTTTGTGATTAAACCCCCGAAAACATGTTCACTGCATTCACATACCTGCCAACTGTCCCAATTTTTCCAGGGCAGTTCTGGTCTTACTACAGTTATTAGGCGGTACAGTAAACAATAAAAGGTTTACATAATTAAAGACGCTATATAACACTGTGGAAGACACTTTTATAAAATTGCCGAACTTTGCTATCTGACATATCTGACAGTGTTTGAATGGACAAATAAACACCTTAGAACACAAAAGTTTGG
>JZLH01S0619656.1:17996-33132 GCA_001188425.1 Eucidaris tribuloides
ATCGTTTTGAAGTACAATTGTTTCAGGGCTTCATTTTTGGACCTTATCAGAGACACACAGAGCATGAACGATATGTAGCTCAGAATTTTTTTAAAACTTGAAACATGGTTAAATTTTGCTGTGATATTAACTCTTAACGTGCCGAAGTCGCAGATCTGCACCACATAATACACACAAAGTCCATAGAGGATTAAATCCTCTGGCACGTTAACGAGTTAATACACTTAAACTTACCACTTGGATTTTCAAGTTGTTCTTAACAAAAAAATTTGCCGTATCAGAATTAATTTCTTATGTATTTCATTGTTTTGTGAATTTATGTATTTCTTTGTTATTTCGACCTTTTGTTTTGTACCGTTTGTCAGGAACACTTTTGCAATCATGAATAGCATAAAGTTAAAGGTAAATGACATGATTGGGGGTAGTCCTCAACTTGGGCTGAAACTACTCTAGAATCAAGTAAACTATGCAAGGATTCTCCTGTGAAAATATTGTAGTCAAATGTTGACTCATTCTAAAATAAACAATGCCAATATCACTCGTAGCACAGAAACCTGCTGTGTGGCTCTCTATGGGGCTTATTTTTATTATCCCCGGAAAAATTAAGATACTCCTATGTTTATGCTTGATTCTCCTTAAGTAAACAAATTTCAGACAAATCCTCCCAGGTGGGAGATCCACTCCTGCTAGTGTATAGTTGGTATATATTTCAACTCATTTGGTTCTTGAGGCATTTTCAAGTGTTCCCAATCATGTCACTAACCTTTAATTCATTTCAACCAGTTCAAGTAAAAATAATCATACATTTATGAATTTTGGCTGAAAACACAATTTGTATTGAAATTGTACACAAAATCACGTTTTTGAGCAAATCTGGGGCTGACATGCATGTATAAAAAGTGGCGCAGATTCGTAACGGTATGCCCTATTTTCGCGAAAATGGTCTCAAAAGATGCACAAGACTTGAAAATAGAAAGTTAGCAAGCAATAAGGTCAAAAAAGTTTGCATGGTGGAATAGTTTTAGAATTTATCGAGGGGGTCAATTCGACCTCCCCCCCCCCCCCCGTTAACCCATACGGTTTAAGTGATATTAAAATGAAATTAAAAACAGCTTGACTTACCTCTAGGATGATAGCAGTGAAGACATTGAGGCACACTAGAACTGAGGTGAAGTACCAGGCAATGAAATACAGCTGAGACCACCTATAAAAAGACACAAAAAGGAACAAGAAATATCACATCAGAAATTCACGAAACAATAAAATAGGAATTAATTTTGACTCAACTCCACCCTGGCTTAACCCATTGGAGATGATTTGATTTCACTAACTCGTACTTAGTCTCCAACAGGTTAAAAACCAACACCTCGGCCAGTGCCGGCCCCACGCCCGGAGAAAGGAGGAGGGTTGGGCGTGGTATTAGCAGCTCCACCCTGTAAAAAACCCACAGCTACAGAAACATCAACAAGAAAACCAACAATCAATTCGGACCTGGGAGATGATGGATCTCCAGCTGAAGAGCCTATGGGGCCGGATGGGGAAAGCCGGTCTCTGGAACCTACTCGGCCTATAACCATCGTATCTTCTGGGTCTACCACTAGTACGTGACCTATAGGCCGATGTCCGGAGGTTGGTTTTTTTTACCTGCAGGGAGGTAGAAAGACTGGCACAGGACCGGCCTGGCTGGAGGAAACTTGTTAGTGGCCTATGTCCCAAGAGGGATGATAGGCATAAGTGAGTAAGCAAGTAGGTAAGTAATTTTGACTCAGCAATTTTCCTAGAGAGAAACTGTTAGCTATATCATAAGATTAAAGACACAAGTTAACAATTACCACAGTTTCAAACATGAGAGCTACATAATCCTCCATGCTCTTAGTGTCTTTGATATTAGGTCTAAAAATGAAGCTCTGAAAAAAAAAAATGTATTTCAAAATGATCATTTAGAGCTTTGAAAAAAACTTGAAAATCTATGAGTTCTCAGGTCGACCGGATTTACCATGCTAATTTCCTCTCATAGACTACTGTGTGTGGAACTATTTTATACTCCACTGCAGTACTAATTGTTTATTCATTCCTATCTTGCCAGTGGCAGCATAATTTTCCTAACTTCTGTGTTCTAGGATGTTTATTTGGCCATTTAAGCATTAGTATGTAGCTCAGATATCAAAGTTGGGCAATTTATTCAAATGAAGCTTCACAATGTTAGCTTGTGTCTTTAATACCAAACTACCATTCGTACACCATTTTTAAATAAAGTAATGATGAAAATACTTTTCTATTTTCAGGAATTAATTAGCATGATCAATTCAACATTTAAAATGAAAACCCCATCCATCAGGACTACGATTTATCACCATAATATGCTGTTGCCATGGCAACAAAGTCTCTGATACATTAGAAAAATGTGTCTTGCCTATCTTCACACCAAGACCAATGTGTGTTTCAAATTTCATGAGCACAGTGACTGCTTGAAAAATGAGGAAATATTTCAAATGCGGTATTTTTTCTTTAGATTTACCGCCATAATATGCTGTTACCATGGATTCAAAAAATATGTCTTGCAAATCTGTATCCCAAGACCAATGAGTGTGCCCAATTTTATGAGCATTGCTCAAAAACTGAGGAATAATAATTATACTAATAATAATACCAGTTGTTTAACCCTATTTTAACTGGGCTATTTCGGACCAGGTTTTTACTGGTGGAAGGGGGGGGGGGAGTCAATTTGACCCACCTTCAGATCTCGGCCGTCGATCGCACGATCACCGTGAAAATTTGCATACGCATAGAATTAATTTCTCATGTACACGTATGTTATTGTTTTGTGAATTTCTTATGTATTTCTTTGTTTTTTAACCTTTTTTTCTTGTTTTTTCGATGAACTTTGTCGGGGACACTTTTGTGATCATAAATAGCAAAAATTAATCCATTTCAACCAGTAAAAGTAAAAATACTCATACATTTATGATTTTTCGTTGAAAACACAATTTGCATTGATTTTATACACAAAATCATGTTTTTGAGCAATTTTTGGGCCCACATACATGTACATGTATAAAAGTCGCGCAGCATCATAACAGTATATGTATGTCCAATTTTCGCGAAATGCGCAAGACTCGAAAGTAAAAAGTCAGCAAGCGACACGGTCAAAAAATTTTGCGCGGCAGAGTAGTCGCGAAAACGTTCGTCCGGGGGGGGTCAACTTTCGACCCCTACCCCCCCCCCCCCCCCCCCAATTAACTATAGGGTTAAATTGCACCAAGTCCACTCTTTAGAATGCTCTAGGTGCAGTGTTAAAAAGAAAAGGAAAGCAGTTTGATCTGCAAGATGTGCACCAAACTGTATGCTGATTCCTAGTATAAACCCCCTTCAAACTACGTTTAGCAGGGGTGTAATAAAAAAGAAAGAAATGAAATGAGTGATTTTATAACAACAAAATGGGTATGACAAATGTTTGAAGAATGGCAGATTGATGCTATGGAGCAGCGTAGGAATTAATTTTTATTTTCTAAGGGCGATTTTTATTAGAGCCTTGGGGCTATTTTTGAATTTTGGGGGGCTATTTTTCTACCAGTAAGGCTACTTTTTCATTGCACATCAGAATTTGAAGAATGCAATGAAAGATTGCTGATGTTTTAGCCAGTGCTCATGGTGCTTCATCCATAAAAGCAACCATTTAAATTAATTTAATTCATTTCTGTTTCAATGCCATAATAAAAAAGAAAAATGTGATTTTTTTTTGTAGCAAATCTGAGGGCGATTCTGAAGGGAATGGTCGCCCCAAAGAATTGGGTTGTGGGGATTTTAGGGGGCGATTTGGGTTTTGCCAAGGGCTAAATCGCCCGTCGCCCTAGGTTATTTCCTACGCTGCTAGGAAGGCAAAACCTTCTTCTGTGTCTCCAGTTTTGTTGACAGTGATTTCAAATGTACAAGATCTTGAAGCTAAAAATCCCAATGCTATTATTGCTCCTTTTCTTGATTATGCTATTTCTATATTGGGAAGTGCAGCCAAAATTCATCTTGATAAACTTTTAAAATTACAAAAACGTGCAATAAGAATAGTCAGCCATTCATCTTTTTTAGCTCACACCTCACCCATATTTTATAATCTGAAACTTTTAAATATTTGTGACATATATCAATACCAGCTCGGAATTTTTATGTTTTGATGTCACCAAAAAAAAGTACCCACTTCTCTACTGAAATACTTTAACCTAAATAGCAATATACATTCATATTCTACTAGAAATTCAACCAATTTCCATCTTCCTAAAATAAGAACGTGTCTGTCGTATCAGTCCATCATTTATCAAGGTCCCTTGGTTTGGAATTCACTAACAGATGAAATACCCAATGCAAAAATGCTTAATTTATTCAAAATGAAGTTTAAGAGATTTCTTGTTGAGAAATATAATGGCTGATTGATATACTAGTATATGTATACCACTTGTATTATTGTAATTATTGTAAATATTTTAGGGCATTGCACTTTATTTGCGATTTGGTGTTATTTATGTGCATTGTAAAGTTTGTTTGTTTGTTTGCTCTATCTAAATATTGCATTTTCTACATCTCTTTATCAATGTTCATATGTGTAACTGGGTCGGCCTAAGTATAAGGAATTTTTTTTTCCTTTTTGGCTGCTACCCCTCAGTATTACTTCAGAATCATCATGCTATTTTTAGACTTATTCAATGATTTGTAGTATTTTAACTTTGTATGATGTTTGTTTTTATGTGTTATTTTACTGAGAAATAAAACAATTTGAATTTTATTCAATCAAAATTTTGGATTTCAATCTCGAAAAGATTGAAGACGGTCGCTATCCCGGAGCTGCCTTTGAACAGAAAACAACTATGATAATTAACAATCTAAAGGATATTATTTCAATTTAAGGAGAAAATAACCATTTCTTTGTAATATTGCAGCTAATAAGCAACATCTTATGATGTCCAAATCTCCGTTTTCAACCTTAGAAGATAAGATCATTGTAAAATGAAACTATATTCTGCCTGTTCAAGAAAAAAGCTATTGAGGTGTTTTCAGTAAATGTCAAGTAATATACATCTCTTAGAAATAACTTTTATTAGTTTTATTACTTTGTTCTCACTTACAACCACAATCCCACAAACAAATCAGATTTGTACCACGCAAGTCCCGTCAAGTAATTTCTACAAAAATTGATAATTTACTTACCTTGATGTAGTTTTTGAATAAGCGTGAAGGAAGACATGCCAGTTATTGACAATCATTATGTCCCAGAGCAGTACAAGAGTGGCCTGTTATATGAAAAAGTAAGGATAAAAGTAAGTAAAAGTAAGAAAAACGATAACAACAAAAGTTGGTATCAACATTATCTTTCCAAAAAAAGGGGGGAATTACTGCATTGTGAAACTGCCGAATCAATGTTTTCCTGGAAATTACAACAAGAACAACTGCAATAATGTGTGTATACTTGCTTAGGGTGTTAGTGAATCACTGGCACAAATGCATTTTTACATGAAAGGCCCAAGTGATATACAACAGAATATTGATGAAATTTTCCAAAAAAGAAATTACTTCCATTTAACATGATAAAAATGAAAATTCCCAAAATTTCCAAAATTCCCAGACCATTGAAAATGCCAAAATTCCCGGAAAGTTTGCAACCCTTTGCAACCCTAATTGTGTCCTAACTTGATGACTACTTTCAATCCTGCTTTTTCACTTTAATAGGGTGAAATATAAAATAATTTGAAATGTGTTTGTAGAAGTGAAAAAAAACCTAACATAATAGTTATGTGTATGAATAGACATTGTACAGCCTCATCTTGGTTATAGGGTGAAGTTTGTTTTGTCAGGTAAATGCATTTATAGTGGCACATACTTACAGCAAAGTCATCAAAGTTATTTGCGTAGTACTCAAGTTGCCGATACGTCCCACACTCATATGGTTGACTGGAATTTGGAAAAAAGAGAAAATAAGAACATTCAAGTTGAAGACACATTGACAAAGGGAACATTCACTCCTACTACCAAAAATACAGGAACTGATACATGGTTTGTCCACTTACAGATTTGCTATAATGCCCTACTTTGGCAAAGGAAGACAAGTGACAAATTATTCGAATTTGAGTTATAGTGAAATTACATTGCCAATATAAATTACAGACACAGTAGTAGTTGTAATCCAAATTTTAAATCCGGTTTTGTCCCCGATAACAAAGGTGGCTGGATTTACATCACTCTCACAGAAATTGCCCCTACCCCCTCCCTCCACTTCACCTGATTTGGTGCATCCTCCTCTTTCAACCCATCCCAAATACCCTTCTGACTATCTACCTGAAACACATATGCCCTTCTCGAAATGTGATCAACATCCCTCCTCAACACATGTCCATACCAACGTACTCCATACCAGGGTTATAGCTAGAAAGAATTCTGTGCTGGCTGTAGGAAAGAGTTATGCAAGCGGAGTGAGTAAAGCAAGGGTAGCGCAGGGTCATGGCGTGGGGTCCAGGGGCCTCGCTTAAGGACCCCGCTGGGGTCCAGGGGCAAAGCCCCTAGCGGGGGTCGAGGGGCGGAGCCTCCCGAAGCTCTTGGGTTTCCACATAGGAAAAAAGCATTTGGATGCCATTTCATCATCATGATACATTATCAATGATGTTTATGTTTACGTTCATGAAGCTTTCACCATTGTTTTCCACAAGGTTTGTGATTTGATTTTGGAAACATGATTAATTTATTTTACAAAATACATCTTCGGCTGAAATGTAAGGATGTTTAAAGCTCAAAATACATGATTTATGTAGATATTTGGAACATTTTACAGTCTTTTTAAAGCTTTTCTGTGCCGGTCGGAGGACAGTGGTGGTCAGCTTCAGTTTGTGCCGGCTACTACCGACCAGCGCCGACTGCCGTAGCTATAACCCTGCTCCATACACCTTCGCCATCTGATCCACCGCTTCTTCCAAACCTAACATCTGCATCAAATCCTTAGTCTTCTTCCCGTACATCGGCTTCACACCACACATCGCTCTCACCATTGCTCTCTCAGCCCTTCTCAGAATCCCCATCTCATTTTTACTACAACACCACGTCTCACTCCCATACAATATCGCCGATATCACGCAGCTCCTACAAACCATTACTTCAAAGTTCTCATTTACAAGAAATTATACCTTCGTCATTTACTTCTTTTTGCTAAAGCAGGGAAGTATACCTGCTTAACGAAGGTTGGTGAAAAGGTTAAATTCTTTTTGATGAATCATTTGTAATGAATACACACCATTCATTGGAAATTTTCAAGGACCATTCACTTTTTTTTCTTTTGGTGGTTAGAAATATTATGAATTCATCTACTCGGTTCAAATCAATTTTTGTACATAAACTCTACATGAAAAGCTGTTGATTTGTGTGAGTACTAATAAAAAGTTGGAGGGAGATACAATAATACTGTCACATAAAGGTAGTGGGACCTATTTGCAATTTTAAATATTTTGCGTTTTGTTTTGTTTGTTTGTTTTTGTTGTTGTTGTTTTTTTTTTTGGGGGGGGGGGGCATTTTGTGACTAAACATCTGCAAATATGTTTACTTCCTGATATACCTGTATCACATGAATAAAAAATGCAATAAAATCACAAAATTAAACTCTTGCAAATTCTCCAAATTCTCTGTTTTGAACCAAAATTACAAATATATGAGTATGCAAAATACATGGCATATACAATAAAATCATACTATTAAATTTTCTAATATTTTCTGATAGAATCCACTCTCTATCTCTAGATCTTACCGTATATCTGTTTCGTTCTTGGGTTTGGGACTCTGCCCGTGAAACAACTCCATTCCAAGAATAGCAAACACATAATAGATTACCTGAAAAAGAATTAACAGAAATACTATATCATTGCCTTTCATATCGGACAATTTAGAAAACAAAATCAGTGGTGCACAATTATAAGTTGACTGTGTAAACTAAATTTGACAGACCACTATTACATTACCATTCGTTTTTATTTTTGTATAAATGCAATAAATTGAGTATTTTGACAAAATACCAGTCCCAGTTTTGTTTCAAAGCATAATATATCTTCCTTATAGATATTTGAGAGTCAATCTTATTTTGATTGGACTATTTGTAATCACATGTCATAAGGACCATATGACGACATAAATGGTACCCTGGGGTACCAACTAGAAATCTGCCATTTTGTTGAATTTTTTTTTTAGCCCAATGCCCTGGGTTACAGAATTGTGTAAAAGTTATGTTTGAAGTGTGAAAATAACAAGTTTAGCTTCATTTTCACCCCTCTTGTCGTAAGTTTATGTCTTTTTGTTGTGCACTTGCACAGCTTCTGCATCATAACTACTGATCTCAGTAATCATAACTGAAGATAATACATTTTTGGACACAAGAGGGTGCTAGAGGTGGCGAAATTTGATCTAAACCTCATTTGATAATCGTGGAAAAAACATTGTCGATAACACGATTTATCGCTAGAGTTGAAAAACAGATTTGTGATGAAGAAGATAAATCCATTTTAGCCTGAACTTGCAGCCCTGTAGGGCTGTTATCTAAATGCAGTCAAAACAATGTTGCTTTCTGTAGACCCTCTTGTAACTGGATCAGGAGATTCGTGGTGCTGATTGTTTACATTTTTGGTGGGCAGTGTGTTGACAGAGTTGCTATGATTGTTGATATTTATACTAAATGCACTACTACTTTTAATCCCACAAGTTTGATAGCTGAACAGCATGGAGGTCTTTCATATCCACACCCCTTGTTTATACCTATATGATTACAGGCAGTAGCACTCATGTGCAGAGTATTCATTCATAGCTACAAGAATTTCTTGGTCCCTCCCACTGCAGTGCATGCCTTTACCCCATTAGGTTTTCATAATCGATGGTATTTTGGGCCATATCGTGCCTCTGGCGATATTTTGAAATAATCATGAGATCATTATCGTGTAGACGATATTTTTTCAACATCGAGTAATTTCGATATTATCCAAACATCGGCCAGCACTAGAGGGTGCTACACGTGATACACCGGGGTAGCATGTGGTGGATCATACGTGCAAGTCTTACATGCAACAAAAGTGTGAAATTCAAGTTTGTTGACACTCTAGCCTTTGCTTCATTCAAGCAAAATTTATATCAAAAACAAACTTTTCTCCCATATAGCTCTGTGACCGCTTAAAGTTTATATGAATCTTAACACAATGATTTTTTAGCTTTCTTTTTGATGGGCTCATTTTTGTAGAATACAAATAATTGAGGGTCAAAGGTCAATGTGCTTAAAGGTTAGTGACATGATTGGGAACACTTGAAAATGCCTCAAGAACCAAATGAGTTGAAATGTATACCAACTATACACTAGCTGGAGTGGATCTCCCAGGTGGAAGGATTTGTCTGTAATTTGTTTACTTAAGGAGAATCAAGCATGAACATACTAGTATTTTATTTTTATCTGGGTACGATAAAAATAAGACCCATAGAGAGCCACACAGCAGGTTTGCCTGCCACGAGGGACAATAGACATTAGTTATTCTAGAATGAGTCAACATCTGACTACAAGATTTTCACAGGAAAATCCTTGCATAGTTTACTTGATTCTAGAGTCGTTTCAGCTCAAGTTGAGGACTACCCCCAATCATGTCATTTACCTTTAATAAATTCTGACTTACCACTAAAATCCCAATGAAAGCTCTCAGGTTCTTGATTAAGTCTAGCATCGTACTGACAACAACAGCCATTGTCTGTAGAGAGAAAAAAGAAGGGATATAAGACATGATGTGAATAAATAGACAGAAAATAGTCTTTTACATACATGTATAAAGAATAGCATTGTTTTTGTCCTTCTTGCACAAGTTATTCACTTTTTAATTGAGGATAGAACATGCACAGATGGTGCAGCAAACTCAAACTTTGCCAAATCTTTATGAAAAGCGACACTTGTTTAGAGGAGTTATCATGGCTAAGCGGATGAGCCCTTGATTTCACAAGTTCTAAATATTCGCGGGATTCATGTCTGACGGGTAAGAAACGAACCCCCGACCATCGTTTTGACCATTATACAGAACTAAATATTAGCGGGATTCATGTCTGATGGGTAAGAAACGAACCCCGACCATCGTTTTGACCATTATACGGAACTAAATATTAGCGGGATTCATGTCTGACGGGTAAGAAACGAACCCCCGACCATCGTTTTGACCATAATACGGAAATAAATATTAGCGGGATTCATGTCTGACGGGTAAAATACGAACCCTCGACCATCGTTTTGACCATTATACGGAACTAAATATTGGCGGGATTCATGTCTGATGGGTGAGAAACGAACCCCCGATCGTTTTGACCATTATATGGAACTAATTATTAGCAGCATTTACGTCTGACGGGTAAAAAACGAACCCCCGACTATCATTTTCACCATCATACGGAACTAAATATTAGCGGGATTCATTTCTTACAAGTAAAAACGAACCCCCGACCATCGTTTTGACCATAATACGGAACTAAATATTAACGCTACTAATAGTGATATTGCGACCCCACCATTTTAAAAAGAAAATCCCGCTGTTAATTTCTTTCTTTTTTTTGGCGAGGCCAAAAGTCGGGGGTGCGGTTTATACATGGGTGCGGTTTATACACCGGCAAATACGGTATGTCCAAAACGAAGTGTTCTGTTGTTTTCAACTACTCTCTCCTGTACTATAGTGACATTTTTAGAATACCATCTGTTCACAAAAGGTTTGAAAGCACTAATGTTGTTGTTCTGCAAGTAATCAACCAGTACTGTGTATTCTCACGCACACACCCACACACTTCATCGAAAGAGAAGGGTGAAAACCTGGTGTGATGGCCTTTGCAACAAACTCAACATTCGGAAACGCGGACCTCTATTATAGCACTGGTTTTGGTATTTTGGTAAATGGTACAAAATGAAATCCTTGGCAAATTTTATTTTTTTAGATACACCTATATGATCTGTCAATGCCCTGAAAATTGCTCGCTCTGAATCCCTACCATTTCTGAGAAATTACCCGCAGAGTAAAATCTCGAAGGGGGAGGGGGACCCTCGACATTTCCCATAAGTGATGTACATACCGCCAGATGCTCTGCGATAATCAAAACGTCATAATTTCTCGCTATATTTCAGTGGGTTTGATGTTGTTTTCTGATGTCTGGGATGACAATAGAATACTTTGTGAAAGATTGAACAAAACTACAGTGTGTCTCAAAAATAATTGTGCAAGTAAAAGGCGCCCTCTTAGGTAATGAGAAAAACATTTTTGTGACGTCATACTTACATCATCATCAAGAGCATAGTCTTAACTTTCAAATGCTGTTTGTTCTGTTCAGTTTGCTTCTTTTAATCCTGAGATATGTTCAGTTAACAACGAAATGGTAAAATCACAAATGTGCCACTTTTACTACAGTCAATAAAGCATCAGGCCCTCTTCCCGTAAAAGTGACACAATTGTGATTCCATCGTTTTGTTGTTTACAACTATCTCGAGATAAAAACAAGCAAATAGAACAGAACAAACAGCATTTCAAAGCTAAGACTATGCCCTTGATGTTGACGTAAACACGTATTACAGCAGTATTTTCTAACTGTCAAAGAGGGCGCTTTTTACTTGAACATTTTTGGGACGTGCTGCAGCATGTCTCAGAAAATTCTGCAAGTAGAAAGCGCCCTCTTCGGCAATTAGAAAATACTCTGTGACATTATGCAAACATCACCATCAAGGGCAAAGTCCTAGCTTTCAAATGCAATTTGTTCTGTTGAATTTGCTTATTTTAATCTTGAGATATCTTGTAAACAACAAAAGGGTGGAATCACAATTGTGTCACTTTTACTCGGGACTGTAGTAAAAGTGGCACAATCGCGATTTTACCCTTTCTTATTCAAATTCACATATCTCAAGATTAAGACATGCAAATTAAACAAAACTAACGGTATTTCAAAGCTAAGACTATGCACTTGACTTGACGTAAGCATCCTGTCACAAGAGTATTTTCTAATTGCCAAAGAGGGTGGTTTTCACTTGCACAATTTGTTTTGAGACACATTGTATACTTGGGTCAAAAATTGTGAACCATGTGCAATTCAGCCTTCAGGCTGCCAAGCATGAGCTGTGTTTAGCATTATTGAATGAATGAAATAATGAACGCTGTGAATGTATCTTTTACTTACCTGAAAGTGAGTTACTATCCTAAAAAGTCGGAATGCAATAAGAACATTGATGATCCTCACAAGATCGTACATTGACAGAGCAACACCGTCACTTCTGAAAAAAAAATACAAGGAAAACAAATGAAAAGTGTAGAATAAGAAGCACTTAAGTCACATTTTGACGAAATTGAGTTAGTGATTATTTTGAAGTCGTTACATGCCATGAAATTTTTTGACAAAATTTTGGTCAATTTGACCCTTCCCCAGTAGGGGTCAGTGGAGGGGTCAACTGGAGTTAAATTTTTAACTTGGTCTAATTTCTTCAAAATATATCTCAAATTACTCGACTAGATACAAGGATTAAGAAAATAACTGACCATGTATTTTGTGCTTTGTTGATGAGATATCATGGGGTCACTTCCAGTCAAAGGTCAAATGAGGTGAAATTTCAAACACCATTCAAATTTGACAAATTGCATATCAGATTATTCGTCTTACTAAGGACATTCCAAAAATATATACAATGAAGTGTTTTTGACATTCATTTATTCGAGAAATGCATTTGTTTTCCTCAGACCTTATTTTTAGAAGAAGTACTCAAGTCCACAATATTGAGTATTGATTAATTGGAAATCGACAAGTGTGACAATGTTTGTTTTTGTCCTATATTCATCTTTTATTGTTTCAATTAACTTCACCAAGTTTGGATGTACAACTCAAACAATTGTGATCTGTAGACAAATTTGACAACTTTGAGCCTTTGTTTCTCAAAAGAAGTATTAAGTGACTTCAGTACTTCTTATTCTACACTCTTCAATTGAGATATATGACATTTTGGCAGTGGAATTCAAACTGTTCACTGTGATGCCACACATAGTAAAACTTTAAGGGGATGACGATATAGAAATCAAGCACTTGCATCGTAATTCTGTAATAGAGATGGCAAAATTTGATCTAAACCTCATTTGATTATCGTGGCAAAAACATCGTCGATAACATGATTTATCGCCTGAGTTGAAAAACAGATTTGTGATGAACAGGATAAATCTGTTCTACACTTAAATTGACAGTGCACTCTTTAGGGCTGTAATCAAAATGTGGTCAAAACAATATTGCTTTCTGTAGACCCTGTTGTAACTAGATCTGGAGATTTGTGGTACCAACTGTTTATAAATGGCATTTTTGGTTGGAAGTGTGTTGACAGATTTGTTGACAAAATACTAAATGCACTAGTGCTCTTGCACTACCACAAGTTTGATAGCTGAACAGCATGGACTGATGGAGGTCTCTCTTGTTACTCCTACCTCCCTGATTTATTTCTCGTGTGCAGAGTATGGGGAATTCTTGGTCCCTCTCACTGCAGTGCATGCATTTACCCCATTAGGTTTTCATAATCGACAGTATTTTGGGTCATATCGTGCCTCTGGCGATATTTTGAAATAATCACGAGATCATTATCGTGTATTCTATAATTTTTCAACATCGTCTAATTTCGATATTATCCAAACATCGGCCAGACCTATTCTGTAAGTCCCAAATCCTTATTGTTTACAGCAGATACATGTATGAGAACAGACTTTGTGCTGTTGTGATATTACACTAACTCTACCTCTTCTGTTTTTTTTTTAAAGTCATACAATTCACACAACTGCACAAAAGTTACACAAGGATGTAATCTTTAACCCATTGAAGACGAAGGACAAGATATCTTGTCATGAGATCTGTGGGAAATGCATAAAGCAAAATCAAACCATCTTCAACAGGTTAAAGGCATTGTATTACATTGTTCCAGTTAAAAACAACCTGAGCTACATGATTCCCCATGCTATCAGTGTCTTTGATAAGGTCTACAAATGAAGCCCTGACAAAATTGTATTTCAAAATGATTATTTAGTGCTTTAAAAAAATGAAAATCGTAAGATGACTGGATTCACCTGCCCATTTCCTCTCATACACTTACTGTGTGTAGATCTAGGCTATTTTGTACTCGCCCTGAGTACTAATTGTTCATTCATTCATATCTTGCCAGTGGCAGCATAAATTTCCAAACTTTTTTATTCCATGGTGTTTATTTGTCCATTCAAACACTACTATGTAACTTAGATAGCAATGTTTGACCATTTTTTAATTTGAAGCTCCACAATGTTAGCCTGTGTTTTGTTTTATATAAAATCACTAGTTATTAAGTATGGGACTTTAATCCTATTTCTTCTTGCATTTAGTTGAATGGGGATTATAGTTGGTATGAGCAGAATAAGAGGATACTTACATAGGCAGGAATTCCACTCCATATAACGACAAATAAAGAATTTCACCAATCTAGGGGAGAAGAAACAAACACACATCTATCAATCAATTTCAGAGCTCTACTTTACACAAAGAAATCCAAACATTTGCAAAAAAATTCAACAAATATGAAGATATCCATCCATAATGATATATTAGAGTATTACTGCTACACTATATTTACAGGCAAGTATAAACTTGTATTTAACTTTTTCAAAAAGTTAGAGAACTCTGACTCAAGAGTGGAAAGATATTTTGACACATGTTGATTGATGTACATGTATATACAGTCAAACCTGTCTTAGCGGCCACCTCTCTATAGTAGCCAACCTGTCTATAGTGGCCACTGAAATAATTCCCTTGGAGAAAAATCATGTGTTAAAAGAACCTGTCTATAGCAGCCACCTGTCAATAACTTAGGCAACATTTTTGTTTCCCTTGGGTGGCCACTATAGACAGGTTTCACTGTATCTAGATTGAATTGTATACCCAAGGAACTTTCTATTTCAAACATTTTGCACAATCAACCACTCATCATCAGTACCTTTTACGCCCTGAAAATCACACACTCTGTAACACTTAGTTTTGAGAAATTGGTAACAAATCTTAAGTGTCTACGGAACCAGCATATTTGCCATCGGCAATGTACATACTGATATCTACTGGCTGACAATTTAAACAT
>JZLH01S0619656.1:33965-50127 GCA_001188425.1 Eucidaris tribuloides
AGTATCCATTTTACACCCGTAGTTCACTGAAACGTCCAAAACCGCCCATCTTATTACTCCCTAAACCGCCCGAAACCGCCCATCCGTAAATTGCGCTCTAGTATATATTGTACGCCTGTCTTTTGTGCACCGTTGAGGGTAATATTGCTGTACCTTCCAGGGAGCCATAAGCCATTATCTACAGAGTCTTCAGTGACTAAAGGGTTAAGGAAAGACTGTACCTCATATATGGATTCCTCTCATCTGATTGGTTAAAAGTAGAGTCATTGAAATAGCTGGGCCCCCTTTTTTTTCTAACAAGATGATGTCATAATTAACTGTGCTCAGGGCATGGCAATCGACTGTGCCCGGAAAATAATAGGACAGCCTCAACACCGTGCTTATAGATCGCTCATGTGTGCGTGCCCCCTGTACGATGAGCATTGATTACAGCGTGTTGTAAAAGAGACTGCCTGTCGGGTCGCGCATGTTGACATGAGTTTGGTAAGTTAATATTACAATTTTATTATGGTTCATTTCAGAATCCAGACCTATGGCATGCTGTAAATAGCTTGCAGGCCTTGTCAGTTCAGGAAATCTTTTAACCAATCAGATGAGAAGAATCTACATATTCGGTAGCCTATATAAAACAAATACTGACTGCTTAATATTCAGGGCACAGTTAAAATCATAGACCCTCGGTGATGTCAAAACCATGACTATGCTCTCAGCTTCGGGCATAGTCATGGTTTTGACATCACTTTGGGCCTATAACAGGGCTCCACGCTAACTTTTTTTCCTACTTGCCCTTTGGGCAAGTAAAATTACCACTTTCATATTTTTTACTTGCCCGAATAAAAAATTTACTTGCCCGAAAATAAACACATTAATCAATAACATTGAAAATGATTTCTCACTAACTTTAACCAACAATGCCCTTTCACAGAATTGGATGTTAGTTATTTTAATTCTGGAGGTTGCAAAGTGTGTGATGTATGAATTTAAAGAGTCATAAAATTAAGTACAATGGACAAAATAATGATGAAATTTGGTATTTTAAGTTAACTTAGTGATGAAATTGAATATTTTAAGTCAACTGAACAGAAAATTTTAGACATATTTTGTTCGTTTTTTGGTAGGATTTTTATGTTTTGCTCATTTCATGATCAAACTTTTACTTGCCCAATGGGGCAAGTAAATTTTAACATTTTGAGTTTTTACTTGCCCAACATGAAATTTCACTTGCCCCGGGCAAGCGGGCAAGTGCTAGTGTCGAGCCCTGCCTATAATTTTAACGGTGCCCCTCATAGCAGTCAATATTTGTATAATGGAAACTCCATCTGATCGATTGTATCGATACTCTGACTTTAAAGGGCATTGACGTGATTCAGAGAAGTTGAAAATACCTCTAAGAACCAAAAAGGTTGGAAACACATACCAATGTATACAGCACCTAAATTGTATCTCCTGACTGGAAGGATTTATATTGAATTTGGTTACTTACTAGTACTGAATTAATATGGGGCCCTGGTAGAAATTGATACCATACAAAGCGACATAAAAACTGAGCCTGTCACAAGGAGTACTGGTGGTGATTGTTTGAAAGGTACTAAACATATGACTATAACAATTAGCCAGCAGAAGCCTTGAACAGTGTGCATGATTCTAAAGTAGTTTTATCCCAAAGTAAATACTTTTTCCTATCCTGCTATATCCCTTTAACTCTTGATTTGCCACATTTTCAAACTGAAATTCAGGTTCAAGTCAGTTTTCTTATACAATTTGCCATTTTTGCACAATCAGTTCACCTCTTTTTGTTCACAGAAGGTGAGAAAGCCTTACTGGACATGTGAGAATTATATTGTATTGACCAATTGACAAATTGGTCCAGGTAAACTTTTAAGAGTCGGGGAAAGGGGCCCCTTTAGAACCCCCCCCCCCCCCCCCGACGATCTCGGCCATGGGTCACGCGATCGGTGCGAAATTTCGCACGCACATAGACACTCATATAATCTACATAATTGCATAATAAAATTTGTAAACTTTTAACAAACATATAATAAATCAAGTCCACTGGACTCACTTTTAAATTTTGACGAGGACGTTTCACGTCCTGTCCGGGACGCTTCATTAGCTCATCTAAGGTGGTGGCAGGAAATTAGCATTGTTACAACTCTACGCAGATGCACTGTCGATGTTAAGACGGCAAGGAATCTTCCGGAATACAGCACAGTACACCCAGGAGAGGTTGCTATTTTTAGACAAGGAACCTCGTTGGTTTGAGAGGGCGGTGCGTGAAGCCGTGTATGTCAACGCCGAGAACCCTACCCTTAACAGGGTGGGGGACTGCGTCACAATCTCTCCTGGGCGTACGGTGCCGTATTCCAGAAGATTCCTCAATGGCTTTATATTGACAGTGTGTCTGCGCAGAGTTGCAATGACGTTAATTTCCCGCCACCACCTCAGATGAGCTGATGAAGCATCCTGTCGTCAAAATTCAAAAGTAAGTTAGGAGGGATCAGTAAATCCCTACTCACTGTCTTCAGTGCATTTACTGATCTGTGCAAATTGGTTTACGAAGCACACCAAGGGTTAACCCTAAAAAGACTGGGCTATTTTGATGGCTTGAAAGACTGGGGAAAGGGGCCCTTTAGAACGCCCAACGCCCCCCCCCCGACGATCTCGGCCATGGGTCACGCGATCGGTGCGAAATTTCGCACGCACATACACACTCATATAAACTACATAATTGCATAATAAAATTTGTAAAAATATTCACTGTTTATTTTATAATTAATTAATTACACAAATATATGTATGAAATCATATTTTTGCCCATAAATCACTTTAAAAACCTCATGAAATGCTAGTTTTTGGCATAAATATTCCTCATGATATTTCCAACAATTTTCTGGAAAAGAAATTCCTGTATCAAAATTAATTTCTTATGTATTTCATTGCTTAAAAATTTCTTATGTATTTCTCGGTTTTTTTCAACCTTTTGTTTTCTATTGCGTAACTTCCAAACCACGCACCCGGACGTCGCAAATGTGGTCTCAAAAGATGTGCAAGATTTGGAGTTATTACGCGAAAAGGTTTAGACCCCCCCCCCCCCCCCAACCAGTCTTTTTAGGGTTAAACTCCAAGCAAAAAAAGCAAGACAGGAAGAGTCCACTTACCAATAACAGTATTGTAACGACAGCATCAAATATATTGGATGGGGACGAGACGAAGCACCGCCAACCTAATGCCCACAGCTTCAGCAACTAATGAATATGCATGAAGATATGAATAAATTATGCAAATATGACTTGATTGCTGGATCAAGAAGATGTTTTCCGTAATCTCAAGAAAACATAAAAGGTATTGCTCAACAACAACAAAATGTGGCTACCTTAAAAATGGGTTATCCAATACACTCACAAAATACCTACACTTTAAGGTGATCATTTATTTATTTCAAGTCTCATTTGCATTGCTTAGAAATTGTCGAAGTACTTCGCTCCACAGGGATTTGGTAAAATATGTGGTTACCATGGCAACAGATAATCTGACATGACATCCATGCCAAGCATGCTTTGCACATCTATATCCCAAGGATATCATGTGTGCCATTTTTCACTCAGTTTGATTATAATCTGTGGAACTGGTTCGTCCCACATTTTGGGGGCAATGAACCAACCAACTGCTCTACTGCAAATTGACTACTATGTAACCCCTTTGTCAATTTTGTCTGGTGCACAGTATAAATATCATTCAAGAACTGAATGTAAGCTTACCTGCTCCACACAATAGTAAGCAATGAAGATGACATTAAATACAGACAGCTCTGAATCCCGACGATACAAGCTGTCATCAAACTGCACGGATATTTCCACCTGATAAGAGCAAATCAAAAAATAGGGAAAAACCTGGTTAAAGATAGAGTTCGGGATATGCACATCAGAAAACGTCAACAATGAATGAAATCACAGCTCAAATCCTTCATAATGTGCAGATTAGTATAAATAAACACAAGTCATAGAATCTTTGGTTAGAATACATAGTTTTGGTGAAAATATGGACATTTAAACTTCAAAATTAACACAGTGACGTGCATGTGCACATGCACGGGCCGTTCCGTTAATTCCAAAATTGTCCTATCAGCCATTAGCCTAAGGTCATGCGGAATTTAGCCATTCAACCAATCAGTGTGCTCCACTGGTCGTGTGAAAGTACACATAACCATAATCTCCAATTTGAACAAAATTCAAACTTGCGGAAAGAAAAATATTCTGGTAGCATATCGTTATTAGTTTTTTTCTCATAAAACAACAAGTTTGTGATGTATGGATCTTAAACTTTCAACACACCATTTGTAAGTACTAAACTACCGTTTGGTATTGATAATGAAGGGAAGTGATGGACTTGCAAATCCTGAAATAAATCTTTAAAACTCAAGTATAGTATTGGTAAACAGTAAATAATAATTTATTTTGTTTTATTGTGTTTGCAGATACACCTACATGATATATCAATGCCAAGAAAATTGTTCTCTCTGAAACTATTATATTCCATTTGTGAGAAATGACTGCAAAAAAGGGGGGGGGGGTCCCGACACTTTTCATAGGTAATTTACATAAAGATATTAGCTCACTGATGGCTTAAATACTAAAATGCAAATGTCTGAGGAGACAACAGAATACTCTGTGAAAGATTGATGAAAAAGTTGTTTGATCGATCAAAACTATACTTGGCTTGCAAACCATAATGTATCAATCCCATGCAACAATGAAGTGCAAAGAATTATTCTCTTACTTAATTAACAATGGTAACTAGTTGGGGGTGAACTTTGTTTTATCATGAACTCATACTCAAACTCAGATTCAAAGTTGCATGCTCAACTATAACAGGTAATATCCCACAACATGTCGGCAATTTTGCATCTGATTTGCGTGTTTAAAATAACAATCAGAATTCCATGTACAATTGAGAACAAAAGCAGTTCTATGCAACAAAACAATGACAAATATAAATGATGAACAAGCCAGGAAAGGAACATTTCTTTTTTTCTATTGTAAGGCTGCATAACAACTATGTTGGGAAAAGAAAAAGAAAAAACACAAATAAAACTTCTACAATTTTGAGTGATAGATCCACCGCACACTTGATAGGTCTACAGAAGGAGGTTCTCTCTCCCACCTCCCTAGTCTAACATACAAAATGCAGAGAATTTAAAGGCAGGGAATCTCATTTGCACACATCCAGACTATTGATGAAGGACATGTCTGAGAAATCTGGGGATCAGTTATCACACAGAATTTGAAACAAGCACAAACAAAACAATGGCAGTTTAGCATACGTTCTACGCTAGGAGTTTTTCAAATCAGAGTCTAACGGTCACTATAATTCCACTAAACCCGAGTTTCTAGCTCCTATACTTTGCTAAAGGTTCTCAGATGCTATTTTCTTCTGTATGCCAGTGTATTTATTCAATGTTAATTTTTAGGCTTGCAAAAGAGATGCAAGGCCTTTAATCTTAAAAGTTAAAGTTAAACGAGCATCCAACTACCATATGATACATCATCTACTCACACTGATAAAGACAATGTTGATGACTGCCACCAGGGTTCCAAAATAGCTGAAGAACCTGTGGATGATGATGGACTGAAGCACCCTCAATCGATAGCTTGATATCGTCCGCGGGGTAGGCTTCTGAACGACGCAATCATAAAGGTAGAAAAAAATTATTAAATGAACAGGAAGATTATATTTGATCTGCCTCCAGATAATTTTGAATTCCACTCATAATTTTCTATCAATTTAATTCACTTCAATTCCATTTAATCAAAAATTTGCACATAAAAATACAATGATAATATAAAATATATATCACAATAAGCCAGGAGCTCAATAAGATAGAGTGCATACTAAACTAAATAAATACAAAATAATATTGAACGGATTTACATATACAAATGGTAAACATAAAATTACACCTAGTTTACTAACATGAAAACAAAGACACAAAAAAATAACAAAAACAAGCACTAAACAAAGCATGAGGCAAAAAATTAGGCCCTCCTTAGTCATGTTTGAAAAAATTCCTGCCGTGGGAAGGGGATACACCCTCCCCCGCTCAATTGATTCGCTCCCTTGCAAGTATGACTACCCAATTCGTAATCTTGCTAATTTACCATGCCAAGAAAACCCATCTTTTCTATGATTATTTTGAAAAATTTCCTATCGTGATCCCCCTCCCCCACGCAGTTGCTTCACTCCCTCTTATGTTTCCGTCAAGCCCCCAGTAGCCCCCCAAAAATTTCTGCTCTAGAACTGCGACTGATTTATTCCCCTCTCACTGTTCTCCATATCGTGTGAAAAAAAATTCAACTGTAGCAAAACCAACCAATGTGTTGTCATCGTTGGGGGGGGGGGGGGTGGAGAAGACACACTGTGTGATTTTAGGATTGCACAGCCGAACAATTGTGAGCGGCATACAGTCTTTATATCATAAATGATTTTAGCTAATTTCGTTAATAAACTCATTTTTGCGTGTGCAAATCAAGAAGATGATCTTCAATGTGTCATTAGTGTAAAGCCATGTAAGCACTGACTTTCTAAAACAGGCCCATGATCAATCTCCAAAATCCATAACTTAATAACACAAATTTGTGATTCTGTATTTTTGACTGGAGTCACATAGTTGGTGGATCTGTTTTACCTGTTTTACTTCTGTTTGATGATCGAGGCAATCAAAAAGCTGTTGGAATTCTGCAGACGTCATATCACCACCTATATCACCATCAAGTGTCTGTGGAGTGAATGGACAGGTAAATAAACATGTTGCTACTTATATTTCTATTGTGAAGCAATGTCGTTTTAGTGACTGATTGCAAGAGATCCTCGGTTCAAATGCTTGCACTTGCGAATGGCTCCAAGACCAATGCGTGTATAAAACTGACTGACTGCTAAAATAGCCCCCCCCCCCCGACAAAGTTTGCTACCATTCCGCGGCGTGACAGTTTTTGACCGCGTCGCTCACTGACTTTTTACTTTCAAATCTTGTGCATCTTTTGAGACCAAATTCGCGACGTCCGGGTATGCAGTTCCGAAGTTACGCAACTTTTCATACTTGCATGTCACACCAAAAATCGCTCAAAAGCGTGAAATCGTGTGTTATTTCAATGCAAATTGTGTTTTCAGCCCAAATTCATAAATGTGTGATTATTTTTACTTTTACTAATTGAAATTAACTAATTTTATGCTGCTTATGATCGCAAATGTGTCCCCGAGAAATTTCATCGAAAAACAATAAGCAACAAAAGGTCGAAAAAACAAAGAAATATATAAGAAATTCATGAAACAATAAAATAGATAAGAATTTAATTCTGATTCCGCAATTTTTTTCATGTTAGAAATGTCAACAAGAATATTATCACCAAAAATTAGCATTCTGTGAGCTGTTTAAAGTGAGTTATTGGCAAAAATATGATTTTATACATAAATTTGCATAATTAATTACATGTACTTTAAAAAATAGAAGACAATTATTTTTCAAAAATCTAACAATACAGTCTTGGAGATTACATCCGGCCTCTATGCACGTGCAAATTTTTGTGGCGATCGCGCGATCCGCGGCCGAGATCTGAAGGGGGGGCCAAATTAGCTCCCCCCCCCCCCGTGCTATGCAATTTCAAAAAAGCCTGGGCTAATTAGGGTTAAGGCAGAGCACGAAACTAGCACAAGCTGTTCCTGTATGATTTTGAATACAACATTTCTTGCAAAATGTATGTGAAATTTTGTAATTTTGGGTCTACATTATACATGGCAAGATTCTTTTCACCACATAGAGATGGCATTCAATGATGGTTCCAAATGGGACCACAACAAAATATGGGACAATCCACATACTGGGAATCGTTTGGTCCCCCTCACTGTGATCTCATCAAAATTTGGAAAGACAGGAATACCGGTATATCTCTTGCTTTGAAAAAACAGATCGTATGTACCTTGATTTTTAGCGATGAAACACATGGGTGCAAGAGCTGGACTCTGCAAAATAGTGAGGAGGATGCCATCAGGGTTTTCAAACTTTGGCTATGGAGGAGAGTTTTTAATGTTAAATGGACGGACAGAAGGTCAAATGACTGGGTACGAAAACAGACTGCTGTCAGTGAGGACAGGAGCCTATTATCTTTGGTGAAAGGTCGTAAGATCAAGAAATATGGACATTGGCAACGTAGACCAGACAGTTTGGTGTGTTGTGTCATAGATGGCAGGATACATGGCAAGAATCAGGTTGGTCGCCGAAGATGTCACTGGATGGACAAGGTCATACAGTCGTGTAATCGTGTGGAATCGGCTAGCGACATTGCCGTTGAGCACCTACAGCTTCTTTAGGCTTAAAGATTGTGTCATTGATTTGAATGTCAAAAAACATCTAAATGAATGAAATCAGCTGAAATCATATCCAATGTGAAGATTAATATAAATAAACACCTCTCATAGAGACTTGGGGTAAAATATTGAGTTTTGGTGAAAATCTGGATGGTTAAACTTCATCCTTCTTCAAATGACTCTGAAGTCTTTTCAAAAAAAATCTGTGACGTCTACGTGCACGGGCCGTTCCAAAATTGTCCGATCAACCGTTAGCCAAAGGTCGCGTGGAGTTTAGCCGTTTAACCAATCAGTGTGCTCCGCTGGTCTTGCGATGCTACACATAACCACGATTCACAATTTGAGCAAAATTCAAACTCATGGAAAGAACAACATTCTGGTAACATGTCGTTATTATTTTTTCTCATAAAACAACAAATTTATGACGTATGGATCTCAAACTTTCAACACACCATTTGTAAGTACTAAACTACTGTTTGGTATTGATAATGAAGGGAAGTAATGGACTTGCACATCCCTGACACAATCTTTAAGCACAATCAATCAACTGTGTCCCACGTTTTACAATCTGAGTCAAAGAGGGCACAGTTCTCAAACTTTGATCAACATATAACTTTAAATTGATGCTGGGTTACTATTGGTACAGGAGGAAATGAACAGAAATTTGAATCAACTGGCAGAATGGTCTACTATTGACTTACAGTAAAAACCAAAGTTTTCTGTGTTGCGGATTTGCAATGGAAATCATAGGCTTTGAGGTATAATGTGGAAAACAGTATTTTGAATAAAAATGAAACAATCATGCCTAAAAATTCCCCCAAAGTATAATTTATAAATATTTAATATTAAATAAAACTAAACTAATTTACTAAAAATAAGCCTAATAAAGCCAAAGATATCATGCATTACCTGTAAATATGTCTTCAAACCCGAATCAAAATCCCCATGGGCCTAGTGAGCTTGCCGTAAATTGCGATTTTTCCAACAAAAATTCAAGTCGGAAAATAACAAAATTACAATGCAGAGAAAAACGGAATTTGACATTTGTAAAACAGAGAAAAACAGGACTTGACTTTCACAAAACTGAAAACTTTGGTCTTTGACTTACGGCAATGATCATCTTTTTGGCCGGTTGAGGGATGCTGGCTTGTTGGATGACAGATTTCACGACGTTGACACTGATGACCCTCCTGGTGGCATGATAAAGAAAAATCAAGACAAGAGACAAAAGAATATAAGGTTGCTGGTCAATTTGTTAAAGTTAGGAGTCATCCAGGGAAAAATCAAAGCAACAAATGGGCAATTCCATAAAATATGTACGTCCGACCCCCTATATGTGGGACCTTCCGGAAATGATTTCTTTGATTTCTTGTTCTTAAAGGGTTATAATGCTCTTAAATTATCATGGCTTGAGCAGTTTGTGGAAATGAAGCATTAAAGAATGGAGAAACATGGGGGGTTGGACATGCAAAAGTTGATTATTTTATGGAATTGCCCAAATTATAATTAAATTATTTTATTTGGACTTATGAGTTTATCCAGAGAACAGTTTCATGTGCGATCCAGGATGCTTCACCAGCACGTCTGATTTGGTGGCAGGAACATGTTGTTGCCGATTGGCACACACAGACTATCAATATTACTGATTTTAAAGCCACTGGCTAACATTTACCACAGTTAAAATGTGAGCTACATAATCCTCCATGCTCTAAGTATCTTTGACAAAGTCTAAAAATAAAGCCCTGAAAAAATTGTTTTTCAAAATGATCATTTAGTGCTTTAAAAAAGTGAAAATCGTAAGTTGACCGGATTCACCTGCCCATTCCTTCCACAGACATACCGTATGTGGATCTAAGCTATTTTTTACTCGCCCCAAGTACTAATTGTTTAATCATTCATATCTTGCTAGTAGCAGCATAAATTTCCAAACTTTTGTATTCTAGGGTGTTTACTTGCCCATTCAAACACTACTATGTAGCTCAGATAGCAAAGTTTGACAATTTTGTCAATTTGAAGCTCCACAATGTTAGCCTTTTACTTTTAAGTCTGATGTCATGTTACGGCACCAGCCAGTACAGCAGCCTGGTGCTTATTGGTCAATCCTGCCATTGGCAGAGGATTCATTCGTGATTCACACTGAGCAGACACTGACCAACAGTACGGCTTGCCGAATCGCACTTGAAAAAAAAGGAAATAGCCATGGATTTCAAGTTGCAACCCCCTATAAATCAAAGGAACTGATGAGGCATCCACGATTAAACATGAAACCCTATTCAACGTTAACCCGTTGGAGACGAAGTACGAGTTAACTCGTGTTGGAGTCTATGGAAAATGCGTGTTATAGCAAAATCAAATCGTCCCCAACGGGTTAAATCATAAGTCCAGATGAAATGATTAATACTTGTTTGTTACTTATAAAGTTGCTGTGAAAAATTGCATTATTATCTCAGTACATAATAACTGTATGATATATGTATAATGTACATTTATATCTCATATATTTTTTCATATAATTTGTATGATGACAAAAGTGGGAAAAACTCAAACTCAAACCAACTATTACCTCTCCACTTCCACATTGATACTTCTACCTTGAGCTCTTAGCATTTCAAAGGCAGCTTGGAAGCCAAGACGTCGACGGAAGTGACTGGATTGCATGGACCTCTGTAAAAAAAATTAGACAGAAACATCAACAAAATGGCTTGTCAGAATAAAAATTATTTTTGCCACAAATATCATATTGATGTCGATGAGCACAAACTGGATATTTGAAATAAATACTCTAAAACCAGATATTTTCATGAGTAAGTAACTTTCACAAATTTCACAAGGAGTCAAGACTCGCAAAGGTGAAATGCATGCGAGAATTTGTGTCTACACACCTTTTTGAATGCCTGTACAAGTGACTCGTATGCTACAGTAACAGCTGTGGTCATTTATGATCTCAACTGCACTTTTAAATGCATACCAGTACGGCACCATACTTGTACACTGACTGGGGGTCACTTAGTCCCTACTTCTGCGTACTAATTTGCTTTTCGTGCTCTTCATGACATTATTTCCACTGTATCTTGTAAGACATCCCACAGCTCTTTTGTAGCATTTTCTCAATATTTGTATTTTTTTATGGTTGGTGATCCACAAAAATTGTATGCACATGAAACGCCCATTGGCTCTTATTTATGAAAATGTCATATCGTGAAAATGTCTAGTTTTACAGTATTTGTGAAATTTGTTGATTGATATATCCCCCAATACACTCACCATTCCAATTTCAACCAGTCAATAAATATAATATTTTCTTTTACCGTGAATTTTGCAGGAATTGTTACCACTCCCAGCAAATTGCATAATAACTAGCATAAGGGCTGTTACCAATTGACCTTTCATTCCTGACATTATCGATAATAGGCTGATCTTGGGTCTGAGCAACATAGCAATAGCAAATCTATTTTACCAAATATAGCCGATAGTCATCTACATAGATCTATGTGTAGATTAGGAATAATTTTAACGCTATAATGCATGATTGATTTCCATCTTTATGATGAAAATGAAGATGGTTAGTTGACAGATCGATAGTATGTTCCAGCATAAAGGCAAAGGCAAGGGTTTATAGTCTTGTATCATGGCATAAATGCTGTCTCACACAACTTCACATATAATGGCTTTTCTCTTTGGCACCCTTAAATCTACCTAAATTGCTTCAGAATAGCATATTGTGATTTTCAAATGATCGATCAGTGAGTAGATATCATTATGTCCATTTCCTATAACAACAATGTCAGGGGCATTTTTATTTTTTCAATAATTTCTAACAGACGCGTTATGTGTGTGTAATTCAGGGACGGAGATTTCATGTGACGAGGGGGGGTGATGAAAACACGTGTCCGCCCCAACCCCTCCCCTCAGGATCGCCGCCAATGATGGAATTAGATGATAAAGTATTCAACATTATACAGTGCGTCCCAGAAAAAACAGAACCCTGAAACAAAGGCTTATTGTGCGGAAGCATTGAAGCATATAATTGCCAAAATAAGTTCAAAATAAACTTTGACTTATACTCTTTCATATGATACATTAACTAGGCCTGGGACAAAAAATTGATTAATCGAATTAATCGATTACCTTTTTGCCGATTGGTATTCGAATGCGACTTTAAAATGAATCGATTAATCGTCGGGTGACGAATAGTCTAAATGCCTTAGCTGAAACTCAAATGCAGTAACTTGATTGTTTACAAAATTAAAAAAAAATAATTTAGATATCAATATTCAAAGTAAAGAAAACATTTTTAGCATGATCAGAACCCAAATATATCATTTTTTAAATGGAAAATAACGATCAAGAACAGTGGATTTCCAAATGGCGACACGTAAATTCGGCCATTCGTACCATCCCTGCGGCATCGCTGAGGAAAATATTTTTTTGGCCGATGCAAAAAGAAAGTTGAAAATGCGGTTTGAAAAACAGAAATGTCAAAATACCCGTCAATTTTTTACACATTCTTTCCTTTGCGCTGACATTACTTTTTTCTCGAAAATTGCTGTCATGCATCCGAAAACTTGATTCTTCTACGGCTATTGAAGTTTATCGTACACAGTCGCCATCTTGGTTAACCAAAATATCCGTTTACCACAAATTATCCATGTATCCGTTTCCCGCACATGGCAGTGTGATACGCGGATACTTGGGTAAACGGATATTTTGCCTTACCAAAAATGGCAGCGCGTTGCGCAAAGGTGGTAGCGATGTTGATGCATGAAAGAATTGCTATATTCGAACAACAAATGTTGGATTTTAATGTGCCACGGGGGTTAAACAACCATCTTCGTTTTGGGGCTGTTATGTTTTTCATTCTGCGAACTTTTTGGGTCTAACCTGCTAACAATAGAATTCTAACGTTAGTCATTTTGTCCTTGTCCCATGTACTTTGTTTTCGCGTATGTTATCTTGTTATGTTTTTGTATTCTGACTAATCGAATTAATTCGATAATTGATTACCTTTTCAGTCAACAATCGATTAACAAAATCATATTCCGACCCAGGCCTAACATTAACCAGACTTATTTATGCATGTATCTCTGAGTACTGTGACTTTCAAAATTTAAAGTGAAAAACCATTTGTTACGCTTTATGGCTTTGACACTGTGCACTCCATGAAAAGAAAGAGATGGACAGCTGGTGTGCACAGTGTCAAAGCCAAAAAGCACAACAAATGGGTTTTCACTTTAAAGTTTTAAAGTCATGGCACTCAGAGATGCATGAGTGAATATGTTTGCTTAATGTATAATTTGAAAAAGCATAAATTAAAGATGACTGTGAACTTATTTTTATAATCATACGCTCCATTGCTTCCGCACAATAAGCCTTTGTTTAAGGGTTCTGTTTTTTCTGGGACGCACTGTACAAGATACTTACAATTAAATAACCCCTGAATTCATTGTATATGACTGCAGTCAGCATGTTGAAGAACAAGTACAGACCTGTTGAGACAAAGAATAAAGGGTCAAACACTTAATAATGATCTTGCAAACATTCAACAAAGGAATACAGGTCTAATTAGTACATATGATCTGATTTATAGGGAAATAATGACTGGAGTGGAAATCTCTTCTGCGTGGATGTATAATAACCACAAGCTCAAAGTGCGTGGTCTTTCCTTTTCAGGGTGCCCAGCATTTCAAGAAAACAAAATTCCCTGACTTTTCCCCGATTTTTCCATGATGAAGTCTCAAAATTCCATGATAATTATTTCAACTCATTTCCAGTTTCACCATAGCCAGTCATCCAATGGATGTTGTTTTGATATGCAACAGAATATAAGAGAGTCTGACTGACTACTTTCGATTTTTGGGCCAATCAAAATTCCCTGACTTTTCCCTGATTTGAGGCATTTTTATCAAACTCACTGACTTTTCCCTGACTGGAAAAAAGTAAAATAATTTTCCCTGATTTCCCTGATGGGCTGGGAACCCTGCTTTTCTATTAACTACCACCAACAAATAATAACCTAGAAGGCAAAATCTATATTTTATTTCAATTCAATTTCATAAACCCTGAGACATGTCAGGCTACTAACAGTCATTTAAAAGAGCAAACACTGCATCACATGCATAAACTTGATAGAATTGATGAATTTGATCATAAATCGCGTACCCGCGCAAAATTTGTAAAATCACATCCGGATTGGGGCCAGTACAAAGGTAGCTAGATAAACAAGGCCTGACTGTATCATATATGTAATACTCTCCCGCATTCATGGTGCTAATTCACATAGCCCCATAGCCATAAATCATTTGAATGCACCAGGAAATTATAGACTCTGTACTGTTTGTGTCTTGCACATAAATCTACACTCCAAAGATATCATTCAAACACAAAGGGTGCAACTGATCGTTGATCCATTTGCCCCCCCCCCACCCCTCCCCCCTCCCCCACACACACCCACAATACATCTGCTCATATTTGATACAAAAGCACTCCATGCCACCTTTCACAATCTTTAGAATTAATTTCACTCCCTATCCATACAGAACTGACCTTTTTCTACATGTACATGGACTTTGTGCCCAATAAATAGGGTACAGCTCATTCAATACTGAATATGGCATTGAAACCAAAATCACTGAAGTAAAAATACAATTATCATGAACTCTTGATCTGTGTTTGACATAGTGTGACAAAATTGGACACAAGGCAGTCCAGCATGAAACGTAATTCTGTGTTTGAATCGTACCGTAGCATATACATGGAATAAGAAATGTATTACAATTGACAAACCTCAAACATTGAGCCTGATCAGATATAAGTCAGCATTGTGGAAAAATATATCACTTAATTTTTTCCCTCTTTCATTTTCTCTCTCTTGTTTGCTTTTTTAAATAATATTTGGATATTTCCAAAATATTATCAGTGAAATTTTGATTAGTGATGACACATTTTTTACTTCTAAGAATTTAAAGCTTACTTTGAAATGTAGGAGATATTGGCTAATATAAACAATTTAATAATAATAATAACAATACTAATAACGATATAATAATAAAAGTAATAATAATAATAAAATAATATAAAAATAATAAAAAACAACAATAATAGTTTGATTTATATCATTCTTCCTAAACCAAAAGACACTAAGCTTCAGCAAAGTTGTAACAGAAAAAATTTCTGTAATTTCACAATGACCATATTCCTTCAAAAATTGGTTTTGGTCCTCAGTGGGGTAACGGGTGAAAATTGACCTTGAACTTGGTTGATTTTGGAAAAAGTAAATATTCAAGGGCACTCTGGGTGAAAACATCTTGCAAATTCATGCCAATTTTTGGTAGGTGTCTTGTGTAAGTAAAAGTCTTTTAGTGGACATGATATCGGTCCCACACTATGTAATGTTGTAGCTATGAGCCTCCAAACATGCTCCTAAAATCTTGATCTTGAGACTTAAGGCCATTTTGGTGACCTCACGTGCAGTAGCTGAAGCTTAAATCTGAGTGATAATACATTTGGTCATGTGTCATATGGTGGGACCCCTTTGCGTTACAGGCACCAAATTATGAATTTTGTCACTTCTTGCATTTAAACCAATATAACTTGAAAAGTACTAATCAGAAACCAACAAAAGTATACATTTTCTGAAAGCTTATACTTCAGAGAATCTCAATCATCCAGGGTCAAGTTGCTATACAGGGTGTGTAAAAAAATTAAAGGGTAATATCACAAAAAAACATATAGTTTTGTGAAATTGATGACAACTCATTACACTTGTCAGTATTACGTCATGGCTCAAAATTGATGTTATATTGTG
>JZLH01S0619656.1:51665-63283 GCA_001188425.1 Eucidaris tribuloides
ATGGGTATCGGTTTATCTTTCCTTGGACTGTGGGATGTTGTGCAAACTGATGATCCATCTGCCTTTATAATCATGGTGAAAAATCATCTGGAGTTCCACTATCCAGTGATTGTCTTTCGACCTGTTGAGAGTAATAATATGTATGTCAACCTACATATATCTTGTTCCATATTTATGCACTGATCATCATGTAGGTTGTTAGACAGACACCATAATGCCCATTGGAGTGGGATTGTGACCGTAGCTGAAGAATATTGAGGGAATTTCACTGTTTGCCAATGATGTCTAAGAATTTAAAACAGCTAATGGCTGCATAAATAAAAGACTGCACTCACATAACTAATGAGCTGAATACCCTTAAGATGTACACACGAGGTTTCAATCATACTCAGGGGAGGATGCAAGTTGGCAAGAAGAAATGTCTCCATTTTGCCTGTACTTGTTTCTTTTTTATAATTTTGCTTCTGAAAGACGAAATGAAAATGGGTGGAGTTGTTTGATGCTGTAAGTTTGGCTTATGAACAGGACTACATCCTGTTATATGATCCAAAGAATACTAGTTCTATGTAAATGCTACCACAACAATATAAGCCTGTTATGTACGTACTTTGCTAAAATGCACTATATTCTCGGTACAAATCAAATTAAAAAAGTGAAACATACATTGTACATGTACAAGCGTAAATAATTATCGATTAAAGTGATAGGCTATACATTGTTGGAGTAGCTTCAATTCCAAGAAAATGGTTCAAACTTTGATTATCTGAAGCTACATAGGTAGGTTAAATGACAAATAAACAGCCCCAGAATACAGAAATTTGGATATAGTTAACTACCCGAATCGCCGTTATGACATGATATAGAACCAAATGAAGGACTGCGGGGCGAGTTTAATAGGCCTAGGTGGGAGCACAGTCGCGCGCTGGTCATGTAATGGATCTAATGGAGCGGAATGGCAAAGCTGAATCTGTCAGGTTTGAATGTCTTGTAGTTGTCACTTTTTTAAAGCTTAGTACCTCATTCAAAGACATTCTCTGTAAGCATGGTGAAAGGTCATGTGGCTCAGATTGTTTTAAGCTTGTGGTAAATGTTAGCCAATCTTACTGTTTAACTGAGAGCCAGAAGCGTGTTAACAGACTTGGATTTTGTCATGTTGGTTACATAAATTCTTGCCTAAATCTAGTTAATATAGCTCGAGGCCGTATAGGCAGAAAATGAGGGTTCGTTTCAGCTCGCCTGTTAGCAAACAGAGTAACCGAGATAGTTATATTTTGTCAAGCTTTAAGGCATAACAAATCATAATTCAAGAGGTCTACCTCAAAAAATTTGTTTGCGAATCCTTCTACTCTCCAATATCCAAGATGGCGTCCAAAATGGGCCGCCTCGTTTGATAAATGTTCAGGTTAGTTTTAAGATAAAGATTGTTTTAAAAGGTCCAATCGCCTCTAACACAATGTGCGTGTCATTGTAAAGTAAATCACTAGCAATCGTCTTGTGTCAGCAACATGTTACGAAGAAAATTTTTAATACACTCTTGGCTAAATTGAACTCTCTTCCACTCGACGCGTATTCAAAAAAATGGTAATGTTTTACGAATAGGAGATGTACGTTAGGGAGCAGACGCGATGGCTGATTAGTCATTAATTACTTTGGCTTGAGAAAAAGCCTCATTAACTCTAAAGGATACTGAAAATGAGAGCGAAGAGAGATGATGCAATTAATCTTTAAAACCTAAGCAAAATCCATACGAGCAAGCCCTGAATGTATTCTTTCAAGTTTTACACTGTAGACCCGAATTAGGTTGCCTAGCAAACGAACAAGCTTTGTCCTAGCAACAACACTTTTATGGTATTTGTATTACGGTTACGAATTTTGTGCTGAATTCCGAGGTGAAAGCTGTCTAATTGGCCCCATTCAAGTCGACTTTGATCTCGATTTTGATAAGGCAAAAGACAAATAATTTATTAGCTTTTGGTAAGAAAATAAATTTTGACAATTTCTGTTGGAGAAATTCTATCATAGCGCAAACATGATCATTGCTCTCTCAGTGTATTGTTTTGCCGTTAGTTGATTTGGCTTTAGAAAAAAATTACCTAGACACGTGTCATGGAGAATTTCTAAATACTAATTCCCTCAACATGATTGTTTAACGCCAAAATGACTCACAAAAAATTTCTAAAGCAAAAATCATAACCAAACGGTCAAAACGAAAACTTTGATAACAATGACAATATTCTAGGTAGATACAGATACAAATTTTCTCAATAGAATATTGTTAAAATTTGAAACAATACTGGACTTACATGATCCAATTCTTTCTTTTTACCAAAAATGCATAAAATTTGTCATTTTAAGGGAAATTGCCAAATTTTAAAATGAGGTACACTAAGAGCTGTTTTCAAATTTGTAATTAGTATCTCTCTTTTAGCCTATGTTATGGACTGTTGCACCGCTACATTTATACTAGTTTTAATCCCCAAAATTTCGCCTTCCTACCGCAAGTAATAATAAAATTATTTTGTTTTTGCCTCAAACTCAAAACTATATAAAGGTCAATGTAATGGGGGAGCCAACTTAGAAGGCTTTCATCGGATTGCAGGCTAAATAATTTTAGAATAGGATAGGAGACTTATAACCTTCCCAGAAAAAACCTGAATTAAAATCCATATCTCCCATGGTTATCATGATATACCCAAAAGACCATAAAAGTGTTGTTGCCTTAACAAGAGCATTCGTTGCATAGCAACCATGTGTCTACATATAACTTAGAGAATACTTGCTAGCGTGTGCTATGGGATTTCTTAAGGTTTAGATCATCATATTTTGTCATTTCAGTAATACATGAGCTTGTTTCTCGAACGCTCTCAATTAGTTACGTAATAATGATAATCAGGCCTGCGGTCCTTGCGACTCCTCTAGGTAATTATGTCATAAAAGAGTACATTTTTAAGGTGGAAAGTTAATTTAGAGTGTAAATATCTACAAATTTCTTCGTAACCAATGTTTGCCGTTGCTATTGTTATTTTTCCCAACTCTGACTATCACTGTTTACATTACTCATATCAATGATATTAGTTAGTAAATTGAAATGCGTTATTGTAGTATTTGTTTTTTATATAGTTATTTAGTTAATTTTACAACAGATTTAATCTTCATTCTAAAATGAGAATTCACTGCTCCCATTGTGTCCTTGAGCCTGAAATGGTTGTCTAAGTGGAAAATTGACTTTGACTTTTGGCAACTATACGAATTTAGATAAGAGATATTAAATTTTGTATGCTTGGTTATCTCAGGACATTTCCATCTTATCATGAAATAGGTTTCAGTACTCCCCAATGGAATCTTTTAATTAACTCAAATATGATAAAAACGACGGAGAAATTTATTCATCAAGTGCATTTGGTGTTTTGCGACAAAAAGCGGGTGTGGTCTTATTTAAAGCTTGTCCATTGAGTTGAGTTTACATCGTTAGTGTGCGCATAATATGCTGTAATTTTGAAGAATCAGATAATTTTACTTAAAAATTATAGGTATAATCTATGCCATAACCGTTGGGGGGGGTTGATTAAACTTCCTTTAATATATCAGCCGTAGGCTTTCTGGCCCTTCTGATCCGCCGCTGTTACAGCGCTATTTAGTATTAAACATACATGTAGTCCTATGGGATATATCAGATGAAGTCTGAACTAATCTTGGCTTTATAATCATTTTGTTGCTTTTTTTATATTCTTGTTTTCTTGTTATACTCTGTTAGATAAACCTATCCTATTAATTGGATAAGGGAAAGTCTTATCCAGTCATTGTTTGTGACCATCATTATTCTCTAGGCAATAGAACTCGCATATACTGAGGTCACATGCGTGTGGGTGCTTTGCACCAGCACGGCTACTTAGGGAGAAAAATGTGCAAGGGCTGGAATCGAGACAGTACACTAACACTATTGTTACTTTGCCAAAAACTGTCTCCAAAAGCTAAATAAAGAAGTTCATCTAGGATTTGTGGACCCTGTATTAACTTTTTGATTAAAAATAAGGAATTAACTTCTAAATTTCACAAAATGTTTTTTCCGGTTACATTTGCGACAAATTCTGGTAAAAGTATGGCATCATGTTTTTTCATGAATCCTTTGATTTACGATGAGAAAATGCATTCTAATATTTCAGATGTTTTGGAAGAAAATGTCGAAAAACAAGGTTTTTTAGACCAAATGAAATCAAATTGAAAGTCATCTCTAAAAATTAGGTTGTTAAGTGTGGTAAATTCGAGACTTGTAGGAAATTTAATTTGCTTTTAAAATGACCACCACATTTGTAGGGATTTGGACCTTTAAACAAATTGTTAGTCTAAAAACTTGAACATTTATCAAAATGGCCGTGCCATTTTGGAACGCCATTCTTTGGATTTGGAGGTTGGTTCGCAAAACAAATTTTTTTCGAGGTAAAGATCCTCTTGAATTATTGTTTGTTCAAGTGCTATAAGCTTGAAAATAAACACTATGGTTGGTCTTAGATTTGATAACAGGGGGTGCAATACGACTCATACAAATCGATAGCCACTCACTTTTGGAGTTCGGCCTGTTCCGCGGTTATTAACCAGTCTAATTAAATTGTTTTGGGGGGTAATGTAATCTCTCTCCATCATTTATTGGTTCACCTTAAAAAAGAAAAGACCATTTTTCCCATGTGGAAAAAAATATGGTTTAAAAAATCTCCACATTGATTATATTGCCTCACCTGCTGAATAGAGAGCAGTATTTCCACAATGGACCAATTTTCAGTCTTACTCTTTAAATGTGAACAACTACCCTTTCCTGTAAGCATAGTACCCCGGACTTGGTCCAATAGAAACTCTAATCAGGTCTTTGGGACATGATTAGAACCTCTAATACAGGTCTTTGGGGTCTTGGACAATAAATCTGTAAATTATTGTCGCTATCTCATCGCCACCAGAAATAGGCATGTCTCAATTGACATGGATACAGTCTGTCCATATCACAGTCTTCGAACTGACATCTGTGCTGATCCGTTGACGTCTCATTCCTGATATGAAATCAGTAAGCGAACACTGTAACATGTACATCCATGATAGCAAAGGTTGAGACATAAATGGCAGTGTGTTAGTTATGGTTCCGGCTGTTGCTCCGGCTTCCTGGACTGGATCCGGGATAATAGCCCCTGGATGATCAACTGTTTTGGATATTGTCATTAGTTGGAAGGAGACCAGCCATCAATAATTGACATTGTTCAGCATTGTTGTCAGTCCTTCTTATTCTTGCTGTGTTCTACTCGTCAATACCTATTCTGCAGAGCCCTTTTTTATCCCTTCCCCTTTGCCTCTCCTTCGCCATCTCCCTCCCTTCCCCTCCTACCCCCTCCCCAACCTTCTCCCTTTATCTATGGGGTGAATTAATCTCCACTTTGCATTTCTGGACACCCACACAGCTGCACACGTTTCTGTACTGATTTATGCTAAGCTTTTATTAGACTTCTTTGATATCATCTCGTCAACATCTCAATCCATGAAAACCCAATATTGAGTTACTCTCGAGGCAGAATGAACCGCAGAACATTTTCTCTGTATCTCGAGAATACAGAACAATAAAAAAGAAATCACTACAGTGAAAAAGTTTGAAGGCAATCATTTGTTGAACTGTCGATTTGAGATGACATGGTTCAAAGTTGATTCTTAAATTGGTCCAAACGTCTACCTACCTTTTTGCAGATAAAGTGTGAAGAACTCTCTCATAGGCTGTTGTAGCTACGAAATTTTCACTTTATTTCTCATTTTTCATAGAAAAGTCTGATTGCCCCTTGCGTTTTATAGAAGTACTGTCGCACAAAATGATTTGTACATGGTTTTCTGGAAGAACTGATCTCGCTTCAATACTATTCCATTGTCAGTAAAACACATAAATTTCAAGATTGTCGCTACAAAACCAATGGGCGAGTTCCCACATCTCAAAAATAGTGTAGTTTGCCCAATTTAAAGGATCCTCCTCATATCATAAAGATTATTGTAGAGAACTTTGAACATTTACTATTACTCTTGAACAGTTCACGTGAAATTTGTTCAAACTTTCACCATTTTCTTTTCGCTATTGATTACTATTCTCTAAATGCAAATAGTAAATGTCTGGGTTCCATTTGCCTTTCACGCTTCTGTCCTTTCTGGACATCGTCACACAAGTCCAAGTTTTTTAAGTTTTCTACTATTCCAGTAGACTATGACTATTCTCTGATTATGTGCTTTATCGAACATATTTACGTGCGTACTTACTAATAATTCCTATTAATTTGCTTTTAAAAAGCTTATAAAGCATGTTAGACTAACGAAGGGCGAGCGCACTCATCAGGTTTCGACGCATGATATGTAACAATTACGAAAGAACGACCTAATCGTATTTATACGCCCCTGCCCACCCGCCCACCCCTCCCCTCCCCCAAAACTACCACAGCGCGGCTCTACAAGAACACATCTCTAATATTTTGATAACAGATAGCAGCACTCCCAGTTCCGGACCCCCGTTTTCACTAATCTTAGCAATTCAATTTAACTCCCCTAACAATTAAGTAACGGAACTCTTTATATGGCTACCAACTGTAGCATGGACTCTCTGTGCCCATAACATAGAGGTTATCGCACACATATATGGCTCGATGGCAATATCTCTGAGGATATGGGCCCCATTGGAAAGAACAAAAAATCCCCCTGAACGTAAAAATCACAATTAGCGTGATGAACTCTTGTGCTGTGTTGAATAGTGTGGACCAATTGCACACACGTGAACAGATCAATTTCATGAAAGCGTGGTCGTCAAATTCTGTTGTTGTGAATCGTGTTTAGTCGACTGAGTAGCATATAATAGGAAATTACATGAAATATAATCTAATTCACAATTGACAAACGCTCAAACGATGAGCCCTGATCAGATAAAGTCAGTCATGCCGTTGGATACAACTAAATATTCACTTGATTCTTTCCAATCAGTGAGCATCACGTATTCATTTGCTCCTGATGCTGTCGCTTTCTCTTTTTACATATAATATGAGAGAACTATGCACGACAACGAGACTATGTATTAATCGTCAGTATGAGGTAGAATATTTCGAGGTAATTTAGAGTGGATGACGAGATTTTTACTTTACGAGTATAAAAAGCTTACTTTGACATGTACAGGAGAATCAAGCTAAATACCATAAACATATTTAATAATAAAATCAATACTAATAACGTATAACGACTGAATTAAAAGTCACATAATAATAATAAAACCACATATACCAGAGTAAGAAAAAAACCACAGCAGACTACATAGAGTCGATTAGATTCTAAGATACTTAGTTGGCTTACTTCAAGAACCAAAAGACACTTAAGTGCTCAGCAATAATTATATAAAAAAAAGATATTCTTTAATCTTCACAATGACCAAATATGACATTCTAATCAAATTGGTTTTTATGTTAAGCCTCAGTGGCGTAAGTTGGTTGATACGAATAAAATCCTCTGACAGAAGCCTTGTTGATTTTGGATAAAAGCTAAGAATGCAGGCACTGCGGCTGAAAACACCATAGATCTGTGCCAATACATAGCGGAAGTATTGTGGATAAGGATAACTATACTTGTGCTAAAGGTAGAAAGTCCTTTTCTAGGACATAGATCACCTCGCAACCCCGAACCACATCTAGATTGGTTGTTCAGGGTCCCTGCTAATGTATTTCTACCACAAAATATATCACTCCACTAGAAATCTTGGTAATTAGCACACTTAAGGAGCCAATTTATCGGATGCCTATCCGCAGTGCAAGTGTCAGTGTATAACATGATACGTCTATGATACTGGTAAAAGTTGTCTGAGCACATCCCTGCTGGCCATAGATAGACTTCATTGAGGCTATGCTCGGTACGTGAACCAGTCAGTCCTGAATTTCAGATGCCACTTTTATGCCATTAACCAAGCCGGCACCAAATATGAATTCCAATGCCCACAATTCCTTGCATTGTAAAACCAATAGTATTGAAGCGAAAAGTTTGAGGTTAGAATCAGTTTAATCAAACAAGAAGTATAACATTCTTTTCCTTGAAAGCTTAGTCACTTTCTGAGAACTCTCAATCAATACTAGAATATTTGCAGGGTCAAGTTGCTATCACCAAGTACAGACTAGTTCTAAAAATTAAATTCTGGTAACACTATGATCCAAGGGGAGTTGGTGGTAGAAAAAATTAAGGGGTAACACATACAGAAAAACAATCTGAGCTTAAGTGATCACTTGGATGACAAGCGAAATAATTAAGCATCGCTTGTAATTATTCTGTAAACGGACTCAAAGTGTTCTACAAAATCAAATTGAATTGGTTTAATCACTCTGTGGAAAAGCAACTTTTCAGCTTAAGAAAATGATAACTGTTTTACTACTATATTAAATTAATTCTAGTACGAGCGGTTATTACCTCATATGTATTATAAAAAATAAATCTTAAAAATCGTGTATCCATTGTTAAAAACATAACAAATTTAATACATTAACTCTAATCATTATAAAAATATCATTTTATTTTTTTGTGTAAACTTTCATTAATTAACTATGACCGTAATATTTTAAGATTTCAGTAGATTATTGTTAATAAATGGGTCAGTAGAGTGGATTTAAAATTTCCTAGGTTAACCTAAAATTCGTAGCGCCTCCTGAAGTAAGCGACCTTGTGTGGTCCTCACATGCAGTAGCTATCATATTGCTTATAACGTGTACAAAGTCAATGGCTCAGACACAAGCCTAACCAGTATTAATATAAGTAATTTAATTACCTAGAAGACAAGCTAATCATTTCTAAACTATTAGGAGAATTGGATAATAGCAAAATGTGTCAAGTTAGAACTAGATTCATTATCATATACCCAAGATAGCTTATCTGCGTAGGTGGGTGCAAATAGTAAGAAAAATTCAAAAGCGATAAGTGAATTTGCAAGAATATTATCTCAATATTAACAGAGATTAGTCACACACTCTCCCCGCTTTATCCTTCTACTGCCTCGAGCTTATTCTCAGCCAGATATATCCTTCTCTATTAACATGTTATTTTCATTTTTTCGGCTATTAAACAAATGTTAATGCCAAGAATTGCTTATTCAGATTTCACCCAATCGAGAGTAAGTTGCTGGCATGAAGGAGCCTCCTAGACCTAAATTTCTTATTTATATAATATCTGGCAATAAAGGATTAAGCCTGCTGTGCTAATTTTTGCTTTCATAGGTTTACGTTTATAAGGAGTATGGACTTGAAAAATGTTAATCGTCCATCCCCACCCAGTTTTCGGGGGTCCACATGCGCAACACATGACCATCTTATCATTATTCAGGCTCCACTGCTAAGTCTTTCAGTTACCACTGAACTAAATTGAATACTCTAGATTGCTGCTCGGCTATTATAGCTCAATCAATAAAATCATAGTTGGTACACGCGGCCAAATGTGATGTGTGCATGGTTGCTAGGCTGCATCGGCCATAATCAAGGTTCAACCATCTTATTGACTGCCTTGTGGCAAATTCTTATTTCAGGTATTTTCTTCCGTCTTGAGATCACTTTGGAAGAGCAATTGTGCACATTAAAAAAATGAAAGGTTGGGTTGACACCCTCAGGTTGTTTTTCAGCTATGGATTTGTCCCAATGCCATTCAGTCACATAATCTAATTATCTGTACCTGATATATATAATCTTTCTGTAATTTCTGTTTACAACATATGTAAAACTTACTCCGATTCGCCAGAAATATCAGAATATCAATCATTAGAATCCGTGAATTGTAGGCTACAGGCATGGTGGTGTCGTATGAAAGAGGCAAGTAAATCCCAGGAATATTGAAAACCAATAACTCAAGTACCAACAACAGTTATAATAATCAATTGCATCGCACCACCCTACCATCCACCATCATCATTACATCATCAGCCATCACACCATCACTATTGTCTTATCATACCGTATTATGGAAAAGTTCAAGTGTCCATCATGGATTATTCCGATTAACTATTGAAACAGATAATTCAAAGCACTAGTGTAATAGCTGATGCGTATCGACTCTCTATCATGTCAAATTCCTGTCGCCCTAGAATTTCATCTGCTAATAGCTCATGAGTGTAAGTTCATTAAATCTATCTAAACACTAGCACATCAAAAATCAAAGTTCCAGTCTCTCATTTTGATGAAAAAATTCAATGTACATCTATATTTAAATGAGAAATGGCTTAATGTGAGGCAGAATAATTGGTGCAGAAGTTGTTTTGCACTCATTGACAACTTTCTGTGGTGAAATGTGATTCACCATCAGAGTCATGCCCTGAGGTGAGCACATAATATAAATCAGTGTCAAACAATTGTCACTACATAAAAGTCACACAAACAGGTGTCTGTTATTTTTGTAAGATATGGAGTTGTAAGGTGGGCACAAAGAGAATGTTATATCGAAAAATCTACTGTTCTAGTGTGGACTGACTTCCAATGGCTATTTTTTTATCAGACCCTATCGTTCTGACCTCCCCTGACAAGGTCTTTGGCCACTTTCGGCGGATATTTACGCTTCAGGACTCCAATTTAAGCAATTTACATCCTCTGCAAATTTGAAAGTGAAAATCCCATGTAAAGTTAGTTACGGAAATAATTTTAATTGAGAAAGATTTTTTCCTGGGATAATTTTTCTAGAAGAAACAATAAAGAACATTATATTACACTTTATTTATGTGACATATAAGTAAGTGTTGTAAATTATGTCATCGGCCAGTGACATGAGCACACTTTATAAATCAAACAAAAAATACCACTATTTACCATTATTTTGGCATAAGAGATGACTCCTGTGACTTTTGAAAAGTGACATGTTTGCCTTTAATTCATGCTCACTTTACGCATGGCTTGACGGATCAATCTTATTTTCACACAGAGGTTAGTCAAGGAGTGTGGAAATGTTCCTGCCAAGTTATTTTGCTAAAACTTATTTCATTAAAAAGTTATGGTATTTTGAACTAGGGGGAACTTACTTTTTGTGTAGTGTTTATGTCATTTAGAGATATATCTGACATAATTTGTGACTGTTGACCACAAATTTATTCAAGCTCACAAAGCAAAACATCATCTCTTTGTTATACAAGGCAAAATGCCTTCAGGGTTTTTCTAGTGCCATGCAATTCACTTTCAGAGTTCAACTAAGGATACTTTGATTTATAAAGGAAGTGCACCCATTTATTTAGCATGTGTTTGACCATAGACTGCCATTAATTTGCAGAAACATTTCCTTACTTATCACTAAACTTCTCACCAAACCAAATCACCAAGACACTCATAAGTGTAATGTCTAGAATCTAGAATACTAGCTTCATCGGCGCTTCGCGCCGATGAAGCTGCACCACGCACCTCGTTCACTCATTGTTTTTTGTTTGGGGAGGGGGGGAATCCCCATATCCTCCCAATCTCCCAATATAGTCGCCAAATCCGCCAACCCCCTCCCCAGCCCCTTATTCCGTTGTATCCCTCTCGTATTTCCCCTCTTATTGCTAAAGAAAAATCAACATTTACGTTTTCGTAATTACTTGACATTTCAAACACCCTCTTGGCCCTTTTGACAAAAAA
>JZLH01S0619656.1:64376-76979 GCA_001188425.1 Eucidaris tribuloides
CTAACCCTTGACCCTTGACCCTTAGCCTTGGTCACATGGTAGAAACATTCACTGCTCATTACTAGCCACCCTGCCAAGTCACTACACCATTTGATTCCCCGGGCTATAATTACCCCTGAAATATACAAATCCATGCAAAATTAATTGACCTTTGACACTTGACATTTGGCAGATCTAGTCCAAAATCAAATCAGTTTTATCTACACCTCATGGGGTATGCCTGGGCCCAAGTATTATCAAAATCCACTTAGGCATTCTCCAGATATCGCGATAATAAAGGTAGTACAGACAGACAGACAGACAGACAAACAACCCCAAAACACAATGCCTCCCACCAAATTCCTGAAACCAGTATTTGTGCAAAATTTGCATATAATCTTTGTAATCCTGTTGTAGAGACAACAGCAAAAATGCTCACAAAACCTTGTTTTGTTCTATTCCAATTCTTTATCTATTTGTTATTTCTAATTACCACTAGAGCTGAAATACATATTATCCTACAAATGTACGAGCAGGTTTTGATAAAGCAGAAACATCCAACGAATAACACCCTATACTACAGTGGAAGAATCAATAATAAGACATGCAACTTATGCTTCAGTTCAAGAAAATGGACTATTCCACTCACCATCAGGGTTATTTGCTGTTGTGAGGAGAACCAAAAGGCTCATAAAGGATTCACCTATAGTAGAGAAGTATTGCAAACCTTCCTGGAATCTCCATGCATCCAGCTAGAGCAAATTGAAGAATGTGTAGAAATCATCAGCAAATCTAAATTCATTGATTAGAAGGAAATTCTCAGCTGATAACAAGTTGCTTTGAGCACAAGCAGAGAATGCAAAGAAATACATTGCTGAAAAGTCTGACAACAAAAAATCTAGCAAATGTACTACTTTTTTAAATTTCATGAAACAATGAAAGCCTGGCAATGATGTGTTGTTCAAATGTGTTCAACCCTCTGTTTGTTGTAGAAACAAAAATAGATTAATGAATTTTCATTTTATGTTCATATTCCATGTACTGTATGTGCACATACAGACTAATGTTATTTTACAAGTGTCTCCTAATGTAAAGTATGAGTGGTCATGCTTAAAAACGTTCAAGAAAAAATGAAAAGTTTGTGATATTTTATGTTCAAACCAAATGGTGTACATGGTTTATGGAGATGAGATTTCTTTTTTCAGACACACATTTCCATCAAAAAGAAATAAAATATGAAACATTTGTAACAGTACTCTAAACAGAAATTTGTGACTGTCATGTGTTGTGGGTGATAGGAAATTCGAATTAACCAGAATTTGACATTTTGAACTCCAAAATACGAACCAGAATTAGGTCATGAAGGAACAATACCATTTTTCCTTCTGACATTGTGGGCTTCTGTGGTTAGGAACAATGAATGACAATTGTATTGTTACTGTGTGGGTGAACTACGAGTCACGAATAACATCATCTTGTGACCCACCTATGTCCATTTTACTTAGGAAATGGCATTTATAAAATTGAATTTCATTGTTTATCTAATACTTCCAATTACATGGTGGTGAATTCCACAGGAGCCCCCCCCCCCAAAAAACTAAAAATAATAATAGATGATAATAATAATAATAATAATAATAATAATAATAATAATAATAATAATAATAATAATAATAATAATAATAATAATAATAATAATAATAATAATAATAATAATAATAATAATAATAATAATAATAATAATAATAATAATAATAATAATAATAATAATAATAATCATCATCATTTACTTCTTTTGGTGTCTAAGTGATGAATAGCATATTGAAAACTTTGTCAGTTCTGATATTTGTATTTCATTCAAAAGGAAGTAAACATTATTAATAACATACGTAATTCATTTTGAAAAGTACCTGGACTCTGATATACTTATTTCTATTGACAGTGTTTGATTGATTCTTTACAAATGCCTGGTGTTATCAGAACATACATGTACATACATGTAGCATAAACTTAGACTGTTTTCATGAGAGGGATGTGTGCACTGCTTCAACACACCAATATATCATCATTTTGTTTTCCAATGATAAGTTTAGTTTAATGTATTTGTACACAATGCATGTACTTCAACATTATATTCATATGCAGAACCATGAATAAAATATTATTGTTATGATTAGTATTCTTGTAACTTTTATTGTTATTATCATCATTTTCATTATTTTTATTACCATTATTAAAATCATCAAAAATTATGATGATTATCATTATCATTATCATTAGTAGTAGCAGTAGTAGAACTTCATAGTAGTAGCAGTAGTAGTACTTCATAGTAGTAGCAGTAGTAACGTCATTATTGATCATGATTATCATTATCATTATCATTAAATCAAAATGATAATTATACTTACTGTAATTCTTCTTATTCTTGTCATGAAGTCAATATTGTAATCAATACATAAAAGCGTAGAAAATTATGTTAACTTACAACAGGTGCAGCAGTGACGGTCGCGTTTTTTAGTGGACTAGCCGTCGTGTCATTGTATTTTGGTTTGGGATTCTGTAAATGAAAAATACAATGTACAAATAACAAATTGCATATCACAGCTTGTACAATAATGAAAAGTGACCTACATAGAGTGGACTATATTGTTAATCAGGGTTGTAGCTACGGCGGTCGGCGCCGGTCGGTAGTAGCCGGCACAAACCGAAGCCGACCGGCACTGAGCTGAATTTATTAGTCCTCCGACCGGCACAGAAAAGCTTTAAAATGACTGTAAAATGTTTTGAATCTCTACATAAATCGTGTATTTTGAGCTTTAAACATCATTACATTTCAGCAAAGATGTATTTTGTAAAATAAATGCTTACAAATGTTTTTTTTATGTGGAAACCCAGGAGCGCTACGCTCGCTTTGCTCGCTCCGCTTGCGTAACTCCTTTCTACGGCCGGCACAGAAATCTTTCTAGCTATAACCCTGTAATTAATGTAATGTAAGCTTATTCAAACTAAACCTACCCCCCCCCCCCCCCACCCCCATTTCCAGGGACAATTACCATCCGGAAACACGTAACTTGAAGAAAAAAACAAACATGTTTTTTACTTGGTTGATTTATCAGGTATTTCTCACACATACATCACACTAAACTTACACCAATGTAAACTGTATCAAATGAACTACAACTTTGCTACAAAATGCTTCTTACAATGCAGCATGAAACTGATTCAGAGAGCTACAAACAATGCTACACTGTACCAGAAAGCTATTTCATTCTTGGCGAGTCAGAAAAAAATGTGGTGCTTGCACACAATGCACAAAGAGGTGAACTTTACATAGCATTCATTGTGCCTCCCCTGTTCAGAATTGAAAAATCATTTTTATGAAACAATTTCAATATAGTCTCTGAGTTTCTACATTTTTAAAAGCACAAAGAGTTTTTCTTTACATTAAATTGTTAACCCTAGCATTAATTGTGCATCCACTGATTAGGATTGAAAAATTCATTTTCATGAAACAATTTCATATATTTTTTTAAACTGTTTAACCTGCCAATTATTCTGAAAGGAGAATTCAGCAAAATTCTGCTAACTTCACATTTTCTATGAAATTCAATGCTTAAACTCTATCATAACTGTTAAGTTCTCAAACATAATCTACCTCAACTATATACATGAGACATAAGTTTTGGTTTTGATTCCTGTTGTCACATGCACAGCTGAAAACAATATCAAATATCAAACAAAGATAAAAAGGTAAACAGACCAAAGACTATTGTCAATGAAATTTTATAACATGTAGTCCACACAAACTTTGTCTGACTTTGTAAATATTTGTACTTGTTCACACAACCAAAACTAGTGATGATGAATTCGATAGATGACTGGTTGATTAAAACAAATAATGTGAGTTGATAAAACAAAGAGGCGAGTGGCCCGGCACAAAATCAATGAAAACACCCCTTTTATCAGAGGTAATAAGATAAAACTCATCTTTGACGTCTAACAGAAAATTACTGATTAAAAATAACTTTAACTTGTGTGTGTGTGTGTGTGTGTCACATGGATTCCAAATAAATGGCATCAGAGCTTGAAATGGAATGAAATACTTTTTATGAAACTTGAAGAGACGTAGAGAAAGGTCAAGCAGGGACTCTTATCATCTGTAACTCAATTTAAAGATTGCATTATTGATTTGCACACCTTTTAACAGGCTCATCAAAAGATTAAGTCAAAACTAGTTATAATGTAACAATCTCTGGAATGTGATCTGTTTCACAGAATGTCCGACATTTGCTGTGGCGAAATTTGCTCTGACAAGTATTTCATGCACTAACTCTGACCTCAACCCAAATCCTAACCCTATTCTGAACTGGAAACCCAATAGCAAACCCTAACCCTAACTCTTTCTCTTCCGAAATATTGTCACCAGAGCAACTGTCGCCGGAGCAAATGTCGGATCACCCTTTCACAAACAACATAGAGGGCCAAGCGGGACTGACAACATCCCTGAATCAGTGGTGTATATGAACCTTGATGAAACCAAACATTTTTAATTTCCACATCAAATTAAAAAGTTAAACCCGTCCCGCTCCTATAGTGGAACATTGGGCGGTGCCTATCTCCCATTTCAGTAACCCTAGGCAACATGGCTGCACAAGACAGTGAGACTACAGTGGAGGGTTAGTCCTCTGGTAGTCCCATGCATTTAACTCCCTACACCATCTAGATATCTGAGTGCCAGGCTAGAGGCTACTGGTACCATTCTTTTAATCTTTGGTATGACCCACCACGAGCCACAACTTGCAATCTCCCGGTTGAGAGGCGGACACTCTACCACTGAGCCAACTCGCCAGTTTATCAAATATATATGAAAGAGGTTGTGATTTTGGACAGAGAGGAGAGGTGGTTTGAATATGGTGTCAAAGAATAGATTTTGAAACATGTGGAAGTACCTATGCTTAATAAAAAATGGGGACTGCATTTCAGTTTATAAAACAAATGACCAAGTTTTCAGAGATGTAGTCGAGGCTGGCCATTCCGAGTCACGAGGCCGCTGGAAAAATATTTTTCCCATAGACTTTGTACACGTGACTCGGTCCAAGGCCAAGGCCAAGGCCAGCAAAATCCGGCCTCGAGGCCGGCCTCGACTACATCCCTGCAAGTTTTATGGGAGATTCCAAGTTATCTGTCATGCACTACAGCCACAACAGTGCATGAAAATGCTTCTATATGGCTATAAAGAGGGCCAGCTTTCCTCTAGAAAGCCATTAGATTCAGCTGGTGGATTTTCAGTGAGAAGTTGCTATGTCATGTAAGACAAAATCCAGGTTATTTATAACTTTTAGTTCTAAGACTGTAATCAGTAACAAGAAGAATACTCACATCTCCTCTTGCTCTCGGGAACAGCAGCATACCAAACATGGTGAAGAAGTAGATGTGGAGAAGGAGAAGTATGATGATACTATAACAATGATAAACAATAGAAGAATTAAATTTAAAAAGGTGCTTAATTCAGAAATTTGGCAGAAACATAAGAGATTTTCAATTCTCCAATTTTGATATTCATGCCTAACACAGTACTGCATCAAAAAATGGAATTTTTATTTTCCTTTCAAGTGCTAATATACTACACACGTTTTGAGTAACTACGAAAAAAATCACAGGTGGACTTGGGTGGGGATTGAACCCACAACCTCCTGATTGCTAGAGAGGTGTTATTACCACTAGACCACCAAAAATGCCTGATGGACAGAGTGCTAATTTCAGGAACTCAATCCACCTAGGCAACTGGCAACTGCAAGTTATTAACCCATCGAATATGAGTGATTTTGATATAACATGAATTCTCTACACACCCCAGCCAGAGATGTCTCATACATCTTAGTCTCTAACAGAATAAGATTAATTACTGTATACGCCATATATATTTTTGCAAGTTTGATTCTGAATGGGAATTTGCGAGAGTATATTTTCGTGATTTTATTGTATTTGCATTCACTTTGTACAGAAATGTCAGGAAGTGAAAACTGTCGCGTTCAGGAAGTCGCAGCATTCGCGAAAATAAGACCACCATGAAATATTCATTGTATATAGTATTGCATCGGTAGAATAATTACAGAACAGGAGTACACAAAACTTTCAAGGTTCCCAGCATTTTATACAAATGAAATTCCCAAATGTGAGGCACTTTTCTCAAATTTCCTGTCTTTCCCCGACTCCAAAATGGGGGAAGTCATTTTCCATGTTTTTGCTGATTGCCATGTTGGATGGGATCATTGAGCTTCGAACGTAACCATGCAGCCTTACCTTACAACTTTGGGTAAGGTGTTTTTGATGCTCCTCACAGTCTTTTTCATCAACTGCGAATTCTGCATCAGGAAGAACGGTCTCAGGAAGCGGCGAAGCCTGAGTGCTTCAGTGCACGAGAGGTTGACTGTCACTAGCCAATCAAGAAGGGAGAATGCGATGACGAACATGTACGCCAAAATCCACTTACTCTTAAGAAGTTCTTTCCATCCAATCAGATAGATCTTGAGTGTAGAAAGAAGAGCAAACAAATTATTTGCCATGTATGTAAACTGTACGCACTGTTGTTGTTCTGTTTCATCAATTCCAAAACCAGTCAATGTTCAAACAATATTCACAAGCACTTTTTTATGAATGATCTCGAGTGAGGTCTAAATTAATCACCAGACAAATCAGTGCATTTGAAAACAAACAATGTATGACAGCCAGTGATTTCTGAACATAAAAAGGTGTTTACATTCAAGACCATTGTGATGAAACAATTACAAACTAACACTTTTTTGTATGAGCAATAGGTTATTTTGTCTTAAATGTTCAAACTGCAGTTTGCAGAATAGGGGTCCAGCTTTCCCGGGATGCCATTGACCGCAGCCACCGAACGGGGAAACAGGTGCCCAACAATATCAAAGCCAAAGGTCGTGGAATCATCATAAAGCTCTGCTCATACCGCACTCGCCAGTTGCTTCTGAAGAAACGCCGAGCTTTGAAAGGTACCGGAATCTCAATTTGCGAAGATTTGACTGCAACAAACCTGAAGCTTTTACAACAAGCACAAGCCACTGACAAAGTCTCAGCCGCGTGGTCGTGGGATGGACGCATTTTTGTATCTGTGAGTGCGGCTAACAATACCACATACCACACAAAAACATCTCATAAAGTGCAAGGACGATCTCAATAAACTGTGATAGCTGTGGACATTGGACTGGAATCGGACTGTATGATTACGGTATATTATGATGTCCTTTTACAATTGAGTAATGCCTCCAGATGGTCTGTATTTGTACATTTTCTCTACTCTCCACATATTTTAAACGTTTGTGGCTTAGTATACTTCTAGTAAATGTTTTATGTATTTTTTGTGTTATGTCTAACCAGTCTAAATTATGTGCAATCTGTAGCAGGCGACTTGATATAGGCACTCGAGATACACAGTTAATTTGCAATAGATGGACATATGTCAGCTGCCTTAGCAATGAATCCTTGCACGATGATGAAAAATTACTGACTGAGTATTCTTTCAAAGGTTAAAATATTATGAGCCTGAAAATTTAAACCATGAACTGAATCTTGAAACTTCCATTTTCTTTCATACATTTCAACGTACGAGCTTGAAGAAAAATTTTGAGGAATATGCTTTTGTGTGTACAATCTACCGATATTGACTTTACTGTAATCGGGGTCAGTGAAACCTGGCTAAATGATAGGTGAGCCACTCTTGCCACTCAATAATATTTTCTGGTTATACATACTTTGGCAAAGGTAGAAATGATCGTCCTGGTGGTGGTGTTGGAATATATATCAAAGATAATATCAAATCGAAAATAAGGACAGATTTACAGTTTTTGATGAAAACAATTGAAACTATCTTTGTTTAGAATTATTTAATAGACAAACCAGATACATTGTTGGTGTTGTTTACAGGCCACCAGGACGATCAATTCTTTTATGTTGCACTACATCTCTTGAAACATACTTTTATAAAAATATCTGGTGAACACAAAAAGTGTATCTTTGCTAGGGGATTATAATGTAGACTTATTCCAAGTTAATTTCGAAGCAATATTGCAGGTAACTTTCTTCAATTTATGAACACATTTTCTTTTTATACCCCTTATAACAAAACCAACCAGAGTGGACGAGCAAACATCTTCTATTATTGATAATGTATATGTAAATGACTATGCTAATGTTAAAAGCATGTGGTATTATCACTCAGGATGTCAGTGATCATTATGCCAGTCTTTGTTTGTATCCAGTTCTGAACAAAACATGTTTTTTCTCTTCCGGAAATGATTCCGGGGTCATATTGATGACATTAATGTTTTCAAATTTTTTGTGCAGATTTGCAGTTCAAACTGATGGAGTGGAATACGTTTCTCAGAATCATGTTGATGTAAATTATGTGTTCAGTCATTTTTTCTTCCAAATTTCTATTATTTTTACACAAACAGTTTTCCTAAGGAAAGGTAAAAAGGACACATGGACAAGAATTGTACTAATCCATGTTTACTGACAAAAATTTTAAACGGACTATGCAGTAAAAAGAATCAAATGTATCGAATAATTTATTAAAACCCAACATATATCATGGGACAAAACTTCACAAGTACCATAGAAATATTGCTACCAATGCCATAAAGACAGGCAAACGAGAATTTATGAGAAAAATTTGTTCTGTAAGATGTGATAATAAAAAAGACGTTGGAATGTTGTTAATGGTTTACTGAAGAAGAAGTACCAGATGTTAAAGTACAGGTCTATAGAATATGATGGCGTTTTTAATTAGAAGACAGTGACTTATTGTCTGAAAAAATTGAATGATTTCTTTGTCAATGTGGGGTCGAACAAACTGCAGAAAACATTCTAAGTTGACTAAAATCACACCTTAAATATTCTTGTTGGCAATTTATGCAGATTCTTTGTTTTATACTTTTAACCTGATCTACTTCCTGCAGAAATCTTCAAAATTGTACATTTAATATGAAAGATGAAAAAGCGCCTCGGAATGATGGATATAGAAACCAGAGTCTTAAAAATTCCATCACATTGCTATCACATGCTCTATGTTATAATTTTCAATTATATCTATTACAACAAGGCTGTTTTCCAGATGAACTGAAGATTTGCAAAGTCTTTGCCAATTCTAAAAGTGGAACAAGTGCACTTGTTCTAATTATAATCTATATCTTTGCTTATCAGTGTTCTCAAAAGTCTTGGAAAAAGCTGTGTTAATAGATAGTATCATTCATAGATAAACAATAACATTTTTACAATAAAACAATTTGGCTTTAGATACAGGTCATTGTACCATATATTGGCAATGCATCGCATTTGTGAACAAGTAATAGTGATGCTTTTCGAATAATATATGCTCATATCCAGTATTTATTTTAGACCTTTCAAAGGCCTTTTATCTATTAACCACCAAATTCTGATACAAAATTACAATCTCTATTGAGTCAGGGAGGAATTTGCTTTATTGTTACGATCAATTCACAACGAAAGAGATTAGAACAAAATGGATACCAAATATTTTGATTTAACAAATATTTATTTATATGGGGTATTCCCTGTTGTGTCTCAAAAAAATACAAATAACTTTCACAATCTTTTCACACCGATGATCGTACAAATTCAATATTAACTTACAATGCCTAAAGGATACATGTAGTCGAAGAAATCCGCGCTCCAGTTGATGTCCAAGTAGTATCGATCCAGTATTCCAAAATTATGATCGCTGATATTGATCCGATGTTGTACGGCTGAATAGCAGATTTTCGGAGTAATCAAGTCCAAACAGAGATCCACAGATGATCCATTAGTAGAAGTTCCCCAGTGGTCATGAGTATGAATCCCAATGGCCCAAAGTGTAGCAGGAATCGATGTTGAGCATAACTTCACAACACAGTCCAATTGCAGCCAACGATGATTGGTAGTAATTCAGCCAAATATTAATCCACAGGCTATCCATGCGTAATTAAACAGGCAGGTCTCACACACAAAACTTCTCCTATTAACTCCACAGGTTGTGTATCGTGCCAGGTTCCACAATAAACTCTAAATGCAAGTTACTATAAACACATGTGACTTGAGCTAAGGATGACAGAAACTCTGACTTAGTCTTCATCTTCCCCCAGTATATATATGAAAAACCCTCTATTCTAGAATCTTCAAATTTCTAGAGAAAACACCCAAAAGGCTACATAGTAGAATAATCCTGAACATTCTGTTGCACTATTTTATGTCATAACATGTACTATCAAAAATACAATATACACCATAGACTTGTTTTAACTTATCCACAGCGCCCCAGTCAATGGCATTCCTAAGAACAATGGATTAACCACACAGCTAAGCAGCCACTGCTGGCATCCATAAATTGTTTGTGCGTTCAATTTCAAGTGAGCCATGAGTTCCAGCACATTCCACAGTTCTCTAGACTGGCCAGTGAAATATATTTCAATGTAGATTTCAACCAGCACATAAACTGCCATCTAAATTAGTGGTAGAGTAGCATGTACGAGATAGCATGTAATAGATAATCACAAATTTAAACACTTTCCCGCATGGAAAAAGAAAATTTTTGCCGGTAGCAAATTTTTTTTTACATTTTCAAATTTCAACAATGAATACTGCAATTAATTTGGAAATAGCATATACTACCAATATTTAGCTTACAGCATATATCAATACAAAATTTCACCTTCCCTGACTGTGAACATTTATACTTTATTTTTTGGACACTGAATTCATTGTTGCATTTTTTGTTATAACAACTCACAAATTTAAACCATGCAACTTGTCTTTTTTTTGCCAAAAAACAGAACAATGTTATTTTTACAACACCAAGAAACTTGTTAAAACAGATCATATACAATATTTATCAAACTGCCTTTAAAAATATGTGTATTACATCATAACATGGAATATTTTTTTTCATTGACTTTGATTCTTACTTGAATCATTTTTGATAACATTTTTCCTTATTAACAATAATTTTTCTAATTAATGAACAAACTGTTTCGGATACCATGAAGTCAATCAGCAAGGCACTACTTGCACTTAATTTTTTTCACATAAAAATAAATATTAGCAAAATCTTTTTGCCATGAACTCCCAAAATTTTTGTCACCATAATGAATTCATAAATATTTACACATGAATCACAATTTTGGTGACAAACTTATTAATCATTATTAACTTACACTCTAAGACAATGCCATTCAGCTTATGATATATATTTTTCCCTGACACATTGAACAATTTTGAGTGCATAGGGCTGGATAGCCAAAAACATCACCTGAATATTCTGACTACTATTTTGTTTTGAACCGATCAGTGAGACAAGGGGATTGTGGTCTGTGTTACAGTTACTATCTTCCCCTTTACTGTTTTGTCAGATTACACTTCAAACTGCTGAAGGCAAGGCTATCAGAACTGAGTGCCTCCTCTCATTATGGAGTACTTTTTCTGATACCTGTCTCAATTTCTTGGAAATATAGCTCACAGGCTTTTCATCCCCCATCATCATCTTGGAGCAACACCGCCCTACACAACATCACTGGCATCAATAGCCACTTTGAAGGGGCGCTCTTTGGAGAAATTCGTCTGCACCAACCACCGGCTCATTGCCAAGATGCGATTTCAACTTCACGAAGCGTCTTTGCACTCGTCTGACAGACTAATGACTTTTGCCTATTCAGCGTCAAGTTTGTGAGTTGGCTTGCATACAGTACTGAAATCGGCAACAAATTTCCTGATAGAACCCAGCCTACCAGAATCTGAGGCAACTCTTTCTTTGTTTGGGGGATGCGGGGAAGCCTTTTTAGTATAGCTTCAACCTTGGTTCTCTGGACAGTACTTGCCCGTGACCGGACTACTGTGACCTAGATATGTTGACGCTTTGCCTTTGCAAATTCCTTTTTGTAGACTTGTCACCATGATTGGCTTTCTGGAGCTAGTCAACAGTAGTTGGTGATGTTGGATGTGATCACTCAACTATCGAGAACACAAGAATGTCGTCAATATCACAACACCAGTGGTCAAGCCTGGCAATTACTTGATTGTCAATCTCTTGAAACAGGTGGCCGTGAGCATTTTTTCATTTACCAAAGGGCATGAACCTTACATGAAATAGACCGTCTGGTCTTGGTCCGCAAGGCATGATATTTCTTTGCACCGGTTGCGGTCAGCATCATCAGATGCCTTAAGCAAGTCTATCTTATCGACGAAGGCAGAGTACCAACACCTACTCAATACAATCTCCAATCGGGCGGAAATGGCGGCAACTGAATCGGGTCTTCACCTCACTGATTTTACCTTCCTTCGGAATCAATACAGGAATCTCTGTGACCGTCTGGTTTTGGTACATTACGATTAGGGGAACTGCCAACTACTCTGGACTTCGGTTTTACTTATGTCATTTTCTAAATGAATTGAACCTCCTCCCTAACTTCACCTATTTATTCGGGGTTAACGATCATGGTTGTGTGTTTGATTGGGCTAGCATCTCCAACATCACATGCACAGCCAGTGGGGTGTGAACTTACTTTTAGCGGACAGTGATTTTCCGCGAATCGCGGAAAACGGACGGGAATATCC
>JZLH01S0619668.1:52942-66950 GCA_001188425.1 Eucidaris tribuloides
AATCTTGGTAATTATTTTTCTTCAACAGTCAATTATTATATATACCCCAGTGACCCAAACGGAGTCATTGCATTGAGTAGGTGTATACATTTCTCCGAAAAATGTGGGTGTGTGTGTATGAGTGTTAGGGAAATACACAGTTTCGTCTGAGAGTAGTGTCTACCACAAAATACATAACTCTAATAATAATGCACTTCGAATACATAATCGTCATTTAATGATGATTTTTTTTATCAATTTGGATCGGTACTTTTCATTGTTGATTTTCAAAATCTAGCTCCTGAGAATATTGCAGTCCCGTATTCTCTTTTTACAGTCGTTTCTCAAGCAATGGTAGTGCCTCCATTTCAATATTATCATGTGAACCGAACTGCAAACATAATCTATACATGTACTTTCAACTTCATACATAACACACTGGCTTACTTTCAAGTCGATATCGCAGTTATTTGTGTGGATGACTTGAAATCAAAATATGTCTGGTAATATCAATTTCATATAAACGGAAATTGGTGGTTATACATAATTAAATAATTTCCATATTAATCACAGTTTAGGCTATACGTATCATTTCTAAGTAAATAAGAAGTGGTTTTATAGATAGTTGTAATGAAGCTTTTTTTTTATTGGTTCATTGTTAGCATTTTATCAAAACATAACTTTATGTCCGACATAGCCGCATGTTCCCAAGCATTCATTTTTTTTTTTTGGGGGGGGGGGGGGGGGAGGGGGTTATCAGCAAGTTTGATTTTCAAATAATTTATGTTTTGTTTCAAAACAAATCAAAAATATTTGTATTTATAAACTGTTTATTTTATAATTACAGTTTTATTTATTTTGTATTGATATTTGATAACTTTTTATTTATAGTATTGCAAGTAAAATGATACAATAATATGTACGTTGTAAAATATACATGTTGGCAGAATTATAAAGGGAAGGGGAATCAAACATTTATTTTACAATAGCAAAAATTTGTGAATATGGAACAATACATATCAGGCAAGACGCAAGCTGAATCTTGAGGAAACCTTCACAAATCGTAGTTTGATATTGAATGTCCCCTTGATTGATGAAAAGAAAAAGGCAGCAGGAGGAAAAATAATACAGGAAATGTTAAGGTGTAACAATGATACATAAAATTATCCGATTGATTACACAAAAACACGCAAACAATGTAGATCAAAGTAAAAAAAATATCAGTACAGAACGAATATATGTCCTACCTGGGTAAAATAAGTACTCGCAGTAGAAACCTAAATATCGAACACGGGTGTCGAAAGTCTAAATGTATTATCCATGACCATTGTACAAAGTTATGATGTTAGATATAGGGCTGCCGTTTTGACTGAATGAAGAATGCTCAAAATCAGATACTTCCGTCGTCGTCGTCGTCGTCGTCATCATCATCATCACCACCACCACCATCAACCATTATCAGCTCACTGCAGGACAAAGGCATCCCGAAGTTGGAGCCAATGGTGCCTGTCTTGTGCTGATGCAGTTCACTTGGTGCCAATGAACTTTGTGAGCTCGTCACTTCATTTCAACCTGTGATACGATTGGTCTATCTCTTGTCATATTATGATCTTGCAAGGTGGCCAGTCCATTTCTGCTTTTTTGTTTTAATGATTTGCATTATCTATGATACTCTCATATAATATTATTAATTACTCATCTCTACTATTACTGATATATCAATATACGAGAACGTCTCTTTATTGATAGTCTCTATACTCTAGTAACTGCATTCGTCGCTTTTTATTTTTATCATGTAGGTTGTGTGGATTACTGCCACCCTTCCCTACGTGGTGTTATTCTGTCTGTTGATCCGTGGGGTCACATTGCCTGGTGCTGGGGTTGGTATCAAGTACTACCTGATTCCAGACTTCTCACGACTCCTGACAGCTTCGGTAAGTAGTCCAGCCACTTTAATACCGGTTTTTGTGTGTGAACGCAACCGTACAGTTTAAGTGCATGGTTTAACAATGTTTCTAGTTATAAAATCTGAGCTACTTAATCCTCCGTGACACCGTTCTGTTTGATTAGGTCTAAAAATAAAGTCCTGAAAATATTGCAATTCAAAACCATCCTTAAGTACTTTTAACAAGTGAAAATCAATGAGCTACCATCCCAGTTTTTCTCAACAGACTGCTGTGTAAAACAGTTTTTGTCCCCCAGGACATTAATTTACGTACCGATATTCATCTGTATATGTTTTACCAGTAACGCCATAACTGTCTAATATGTGTAATAGTCTGATTATTTGTCCATTCATGGGTGTCTTTAAGAATTACATGTGCAATGGTGGATCAAGGTCAGTACGAAGGGGAAGATGCATTGGGCATGCCCATAATTAAGATGGCACCGAAAAGGTGCATTCTGGGTAGATCTGCAAAAACATTTTGAGCTAACATGCAAAAAAAGATCACCAGTTTCCCATTCCATTCCCCGGTTCTAAGCCCAGTAAACCGACAAGGTAAGTTCATGATATTACAGTGACGGATCCAGGATTTTCTGAAGTTGGGGGTTGGGGTGAAGTTAATGTGCGTGAGGTATTTTCAGCTGAATTCAACCCCCTTGCCTCCCCCTGCCTCCCCCTAAACAAAATATTTCTGTTTGCTTGGTGGTCACAACCTGCTCGCTTTTCCTCCGGGAAATGCCACTGCATGGGAGTATGCTTCATAAGAAGACATTTTAACCGCCTTGGTCCTTTTTTTTTCTATTCAGGTGTGGGTCGATGCAGCCACTCAGATCTGTTTCTCTCTCGGCCCTGGCTTCGGTGTTCTCCTCGCCTTTTCGAGTTACAACAAATTCCACAACAACATTTATAAGTGAGTATGAAATAGCCAAGATTATTTTCCCGTAGTTCATCGTTAAGTTCGTTGGCATCTGCGGTGAAATCAATACATACGTATGTCTTTAACACATTCGTCCGTGTAATGGCAGTTTATTGAGTTAGGGATACCCTTGTAGCATGTGCGGGAAGAGTGAAATGAAAAACTCAGTATTGTGTACGAAATGTGAGAAATTGATACATGACAGATGTGTGAAAAATGAGGAGTCTAACCCCCAAGTCTAGCAAGAGAGTTTATCTGTGGAAGATGTAAAAAGAGAGCTGGAGAGATAGCGGAATCGGTGGGCGAGTTATGTGACAAGATTGAAACTGTGAGAGTGTTCTGTTAACTGGGAGAGAGGGTGAATGCAAGTAGCGGGTGTGAAGCAGCTGTAACAGCAAGAACAAGACTTGGATTCAGTTCAGGGAACGCAAAGAGTTACTACATGGGAAAAGGGTTTCCTTGAATACAAAAGGAAAGGTTGATCGTAGCTTCGTGAGATCTACAATCTTGTGTGAGAGCGAAAATGGTGCGAAGAGAAAGAGAGATGGAAATTTTGAGACGGGCCGAGAGAGCAATGGTGAGAGCTATGTCGGTGTAAAATCTATGGACCAGAAGAAGACGGAGGACCTGATGGAGTTGCTTGGTTTGGAATGAATCGGTGGATCAGCAGGCAAGGCCAAATGGAGTGCGGTGGTACGTTCATGGGTTAAGAATAAGAAGGGCTGATGATCATGTTCTGAGAATGTGTTGGAGTTTAGACTTAAATAAACAAAGTGAGGACGACCTAAGATGATTCGTATAGGACAGGTGGAAGAGGGCATCAATAGGGTTGGTTTGAGAGAGGAGGATGCTCTGAATTGAGCGAGATTGCGAGATGGTATGAGAGTGATTGTTGCAAGAGTAAGGTAAATCCGGCCACCCCATTGTCGGCGACAAACCCAAATTAAGACTAAACTGATGATGATTTTTGCGTCTTCCGTGGATCTTTATTGGACCTGCAGTTTGAATATCTTTTATCATTATGACAGTAGTAGCTGTTCCAAAACAATCAGTTCTCTGATTTCTTTTGTTCTCTCTAGGGACGCGTTGATAACAAGTTGCATCAACTGCGCCACGAGTTTCCTGGCTGGCTTCGTAGTCTTTGCCGTCCTCGGTTACATGGCCGTGAGAAACGGACAGTCGGTAGAAGATGTCGCAACGGAAGGTTGGTATACAAAGCCTTGGGAGCTACTGTGTTTAAAATTTAACTCCTACACCACAGCAAACACTGTGGTGTTAGATTTAACACCCATGGTGATGGTGTTTTCCAATAATATGCATACAGTATGTTGTTGAATACTATACTTTAGGTATCATTTTACCACCGAAAGGATTATTTCAAACACCAAGAGAATTACCTTTAGCACCAAGAGTGTTAAATTCAACACCACACCTGGTATTTTATAGGGGAAGACCGTGGGTATTAGATTTAGCACCCGTGATGATACTATGAACCTGGAATATTCTTGCGTATGTTTGTGGACGTCCATCTCCTGGTTATAGACCAAAATATTCGTACAGAGAATATTTTTGTGGACGTCCTGAATCATGTTAGTTTGCTGTCGTTATTCTGTTGCGCAACGTGCATCGTCTTGGTTCGTAGAAGTGCTACGACAGTTATGAAATGTTCAAAAATTTATCTTCTCGACGCGGATCGACCCACAGTTTCATTGAGTCAATTTTGAAAGTGAATCTAACATTCGTGGAGAAAATATTTCTTCGACGTTCCGATTCGTATAAGTTCGTCCTTATTCGTTTTAATTCGTGCTTGTTCTGTAAAAATGTCCTTGCCCATTGTGCAAGTGCGCGGATGTGCTATGACAGTTTCTTAATCTTCAAAATTTAAACATAGTCGCTGTTCATTGAGTGAAGTCCTTCTTCTGTGCAAGTTTTGGATATTTCTTGTAACTAGTCCTGCTTTGCGGCAAGGGCGTAGGCTGGTTTGGGCATGGGGAGATGCACATTTTGAGGAGGTGGAACTAAAGTAGAGAAAATTAGAACAGATGATGTATGTTAAGTTAGTCTTTGATAAGCCTTGAGCAAAGACTAGTCACCCTCATGTTAAAGGTTAAATGTTTATAATTATGTCTAGTGTCATGAACTGTTGTGAACTGTTAAAGATTTATGAGCCAGGTGACTCACTGGTCACTTCATGGAATAGTACTATACTGTGTACGATCAAGGGTCACAGGTCACTCAGAATGAGATTCATAACATGTGCTCCAGCCATACACTATTAATGTTACTTCATCCAAGCATCCACCGTCATGATCATTACTGATGTCGTCCACCAGATCATATTCTAGTGTATAAAGGACTAAGCACATTTACAATCTACACAGACTTCCTCTAACTCTACATCTAAATTAGATAGTGACTTAGACAGGAACACGGAAGTATGCTTTTGTACAGTCACAAATTCAATAGGTCAATGTTTGTAGACATCTGAGTCAATATACAAGGCTCGTTCTGTCACAATACATACAATATAAGCAAAATATAATCAAAGGAAGGATTAAAAGTATAAGTTACATACCTCAAAATAAAGTTGATTGTAGACTATGTGTCCTCTTGTGGATCTGGTACATGGTAGGGATACTTATTGCATTCACTTCGTTCTCACTTCGCAAGTGTACTCAGATAGACATGAGGACAAATACGCCAGTCTTTGGGATCGCATCAAAATTTTGCTAAATCGCCCCGCCTAGGCAGCGCCTGAGCTCCTGCGGGATTGTTACATTTTGCAGGAATGGCAAAAACTATGGCCACGGCACAGTTTCCGCCCCCGGGTGGTCATATGTGTATTAACAACAAATCTTTTTTTTATACACAGCCTTTGATCTTACCGGGCAAATATTTTGACCTTTGAGCTCAAAGACTTAAGGTGAACGAAAGTGATTTAAATAAATTTAAAATAAAGCTTTAAATCCGATCAATATTGTTTAAGTCCACACACCTTCACAAAGTCTCCGTTTGCCTCCAAACTAATCTCTGACCCTTTATTTATAGTACTTTCATGTATATTTTTTACTTTTCTCCTGTCCGAACATTATCTTTAACCTCGGTATCTCTTTTCAAACAGCCGTTCTGGTTTGGCTTCTAACACCAAATGCCCGTCTGACGGCTTTCTGCCAGCTGTCATTCCTTCCGGCCATTGTGTTCGGCGTACACACCAAGTTTCTTCCTGATGACGCCATTTAAGATTTCTTAAGAAAAGACAGAAACGAGATGATTTTTTTACAACATATAATTTTGCACTTTGTCCTTTTCAAGGAGACTTACATAAGTATTCATCAGTCGATAATGTTCAGAGCTTTGACCAAGTGATAGCACTACGTAGTATTGTTTACATAATATCACTCTCGGGGTTCAAAAAAAGTCTTCGGACATTACCTAAAAGTTAAAATAGGCATATAAATTTGTCACTAAAGGTACATTATTTGTAAATATCAATATGACCAGACATTATTCACTTCCAGTATGACATGAGTTATCATGTGAGTGCCAGTCATTGCTGCTGTTACATTGCAAATAACAACTCCGCAAGTCATGTAAAAAAACTTGCCAAACGCAAATGGAGGCAGGTCAGTCTTTCAGTTGTGAAAGTTTATGTGGCTATAAGATCCATTGAACGACAAAAATTAGGTTAAATGTCACTCTGGAAAGAAAGAAAATTGTCCATCTTGAATACATTACTATATTCCATTGGCATTTTAATAAATTATGTCAACTGACAAAAGGTCAAATTCAGTATCTTGACTCACATCAACACAGCTCTCACTATCTTGTTTGTCTCCTGGCTCTGAATGAGTGCAGCCCACATCGACGGTCCGCAGCTTCATCTATGAAAGTGCCTGTCATAATGATGCTCTTCATGACTGCATCTTAAGCTTTCCCATTAAATTATAAAGCCCTGTTGAATTGTTGAAATGTATGCGCTACAGAGATGGACCTGATCATTAGCATTTGAAGGCTCAATTTCTTGGCAATTTTTCGACTGACGCTTGCTATTGTCCTTAATGCATGTAAATCAGCCATGGCACCTGATGCTCAACATGTTAACTTAGTCATACTGGAAGGGAATAATTTCTGGTCATGATTGATCTACAATAATGTACTTTTAATAGAAAATTATGTGGCATATTTTTAACTTTTTATAAGTGTCCAAGAACTTTTTGCCGAGTGTATTTTGTGAAATTAAGTTCATTCTCTCTTATTCAATGGAAATGAAAAAGTGAAAAAACGAAATGGAACTAAATGAATGAAATGACTCTACATCACATCAATCAAAAAATTAATCAGTCTTGAAATGTATCTAAACTCTACATCAATGTAATTATTTCAGAAATTAGCATAGTGGTGAATTTCCAAGCTTCTTGTTTTTAGATGAGGAACAATATGGCTGCAGTTTTCGAAACGGTAAGCATGCTTGTAAATGCACTTTTTTTGTTTCTGCCAACTGTTTTCAAATGAACAAACTTTCAAATTTAAAAAATAGATAAAGTTGATACTTAAGAAATATAACATGAATAAATAAATCAAAGCAAGATGGGCGCTTCTTTTTTTCAAATATGTCTTTTAGGCAGTAAGCCCACGCATGGCCCTGTTTTACATACAGCAATGACATCAAATAACTCACTCATCAATGATAATAATGCAACTAAATAAATAAATGAATAATAAATCCAAATAACTAAATAACTAACTAACTAACTAACATACATAAATAAATAAATAATACATAAATAAATAAACAAATAAAATAAATCGCTTATGTTTTCATTGAATATATTGTGTGCACCTTGTCGGTGATTTTTGGTGAAACCCCCGCCATTCTAACCCACCCCCCACCCCACCAGCACCCCCCCTGCCTTTGCAGAATATGTATGAAAGAAGGCCCAGAAACTCCATAATAAATACAAAACACAGATTAAACAGACACACAAACAATCCAGCGTGGTACCTACCTCAACATTGTTCTGCGTCGTGGCAATCTGGAAGATAGCACGCGATGGGTATCATTGAATGGACGTACATGTGATACACCAGCCAGGGCGATCGCCCATCGTCGCGGTCGGTATAGTCATCCACATCAGCTGGAGAGTAGTTCGCCAGCGAAATCTATGACCATGATCTAGGAACGACACTAAAGTGTGTAAAAGAAGAAGAAAAAGAAAGAAGTGAATTTGAGATGGTAGCGAACTTACCTCTGATACTACTCATAATAACACACGAATTATTATTTTTATTATTATAACGATGACATCTTGTTCCGGAAAATTGTGTTGAAGTGTCTGGGTTCATAACACTCAATTCAGCCTATACGATCCGGTTTTACTTAACTTGGTTACCCCAGCGGATACACGAACAACGCTAAATATCAATAGACATTTAATACTGCCTTTCTAACCATAATACCGTTTGGCCGCACTCTTGTTTAAAGAGCTGGCGCACTCTCGAAATACGACAGTTTATAATCAATAGACTTCCGATTTAATTTTCATCCTCATTTACTCTAATTCACTATGTATAGGTGCATATTTGGCAATGTAAAACTTATATACGCCATGCAAGGTTGCCGGTCTTTTATTCTTCGTGCATATATGTAATTTAGCTTATTGTAGCTTTCATCCCACGCTCTCACTTTACTTCTTCGTGTTTTCCTTAACAAAGGCAGGGCCTTCGTTGAACCAGCGAATTTTCATAAACTGAAAAGGTCGGCCTTGTTTAATAAAACGAAATGCAATAAAGGTATGGCAGTAGCAGTATTCGGGGTCGGCACGTCCCAAATACCCGATGCGCGATAAATAAACCTTGGCATTTATTTTACTAGGGATTTCCTCAGCCGAGTCCGAGTCCGGTCCACTAAATTTGGATTCGCAGCTCATCACTCACACATCCGGTATCAATGTGATCAACGCGAAATGTATTAGACTTTTACTAGGGGAGGGTAATCCCGGGGTAAATTTACGGTTATGTAGACATACAATTCTCGCCTCCGAGAGACTTGGACTCACTAGGATCATAACTGGACTCATGAACATCCAACCAACCTCCTCCCCGTAATATGCTGGTCTCCTCCAACATATGTTTATGTCCTTCCGAAATCCTCTAGTCGGTTACTTGTCAGACAGCTACGAAAAGAAAAGAACAAAACATTTGTGACGAAGATTCATTGGAGAGGTTGAATGCTTCCTGTCCTCTTTCCTCTTCTCTTTCCTCTTCCTTTTCCTCGTTCCTGCTTCTCTTTCCGCTTCTGCCTCCTCTTCCTCCTCCTCTTTTTTCTTTTTTTTTCCTTCACTTCTCTTCATGATTGTTTTAACCAGAAAACATAAGAATAACACCACGAATTAACGGAACGAAATTCCGACATTTGTAGTCGGGTTGTTACAATCATATTAAATGAATGGAAGAACATATTTCACTTATCATTTTCCCCACTTTAAATTTAGCCATACCAAACTTTTAATCACAAGCAAGGAGAAAATTCTATTTTTTTTTTGTCGGACAAAACATGATAAACAATTGAAAATCTGTGTCACCAAGAAATCGAGAGTTTCTGCGATAAACTATCATCTACGACACAGGCACTCGCATATTTGCCTATCGTCATACGAGTCTCCGTAACATAGCATGAGCGGTTTGACTTAAGATTTGCAAGTCATTATAACTGTTGAAGCAGTTCAAGTGCTGAAATGCGCTTATAATTTCTCTTTTCTCGTTCCAGTTTATCTCTTTTTATATTAAACGACTTGGAAGATGTGCTTATCATTCTTTCCTCTTTCTCTCATATCATCTCTTCTACATTTACTAAAATGTAGAAACAGTGTTAACGACTGTTGAATGATTTTTAGACCATTTTAAAACAGTTTAGCCTGAGAATATAAGCCTATACCCAAGAACTTACCATAAAACATGCACACCCAGCGTTTTTCGAAGACGCATCGAAAGGATGCGAGTAGTAAGGCGCGCGCTATTGTCAACAGATTCACTAAGTATTGTGCAACCCTGTCGTTAAAAGAAAATCATTATTATTACAACGCATAATGTTAACTATAATATTGACAGCTGCTGTTACGTTGGAACGTAGTGCGCATGCGCTAGTCGCACCGTATTATTTGGATAATTCTTTCTGCTGAAAAAGCAGCCGCATTAGACGTTAGCGCCAGAAATTTGCATCATTGTAAACGTGTAGCAAACATGCAAAAGCGTAATCTTAACGCTCAACTTCAAAACAAGCAATCAAATATAACAACTAGGCTTACCATCCGAACCACCACCCAAGCTAATTACCTAACCAACCGCCACTAACCACCCCACCCACCCGCCCAACAAACAGCTCAACAAAACAATTAATTCCACAACGCGACGCAACCACCACCACCAGCGCCGAATAACAAAAACTCCAAACACAACAAACGCACGCATCAACCACCAAACTGGTCAACCAACTCGCAACGCCCAACGCAACAAAGAATACCACAACTATCAACCAAACTTCACCATCCACCAACAAAGAAACCACAACCTATCACCAACTCACCATCCAGACCAACCGCCCATCAATATACCACTAAACCAATCCAACATTGCGACCCATCCCAACCAACTGAACTCAATTAACGGCATTCTAACCACCAAGAAACAACAAACATCCATCCAATCAACCAACCCACCTACACACCAACACCACTCACAGCAAACCATCTACCAACAAAATCCCCCAACCAACAAACTATCCACATCATACCGAACCACCAAAGACCACCAGCCAACTAGCCCAGAAACCCACCAATACATTCAGAAACCAACTCCACAAACCAACCCGAGCGACCACCTACCAACCAACACAGTCCACCTGCACCATCACACCACCACCAACAAATAAACAAATGAACTAACCATCTACAAACAACAACATCAAGTAAGCAAACAGCTCACTCAGCCCACCACGCCAGCCAACGACAAACCCACTAACAAACCAGCCTAACTGCAACTAACAAACCAACAACAAGCAGACAAAACTGACCTGTGAGCAGAAAGCCGCCGACCAGGAGTAGAGACTGAAAAGAACAGGTCGATAAATATTTCGATGCTTCTTTGACAACGCGGGAACTGAATGCTGAGAGGCCGGTCAGAATGGCCTCAGAACCCCGAACTGGAAAGAAAATCAAATCAAATCAAAAATAGTATTCATTTTGTTCGTATCTGTTTAACAGAGCTCAAACATGTGCAAATGCAATGGAAATCATATGTGTGGTACCACACAGTAGAGTCTGTACCTTGTCTTAGTAATATAAAATACAAGTGATCACAAGTGCAACAAATGGAAATTAAAGAATCCAGGATTATGTTCTTTATGATTTCCACGCGAACTTGTCAAGCTCAAAAGTTGATAGAGAAGGATATCTAAAATCTTCTTAATGTATGCATTTTTTTTATAACAGCGTGTCCGCCGAACAATGTCCTCTCGTAGACAAGAGGATAATTACCAAATCTGGTTGTTTAATAACTCAATAAGTTTACGTAATTAGAAGCTCATTTATTTCTAACTTCTGTGAAAATTTATTGGTCCTGGCTCATTGGTTGCATACACAGTCCATATGTAATTGCAAGGGCTTTTCAGTCCATTCCCAAATTTGCAGTGCTTCATCAAGTGCATCACTTGTAATGCAATAAGGTGGAGGATGTTTAGGAAAACGATAACTGGTTTACAAGCTGGACATGAAGGACAAAAGTGTTAAATGAACACATCCTATGAAAGCAAACATGACCAAGTGGAATTGAATTTTGATTACATGTAGTTTCATTTAAAACAGTGAATGGACTTGATTAGTTAGCTTAAATAACAATAACAACAACTCATTGACATGAAAGTGAAGCATTGATATGCATTGGTATGTCCTATAGTGTGCATTTTTTTTTAGCAAACTTGGAATGGCGTGCGGAAAACGGCACTGCTGTTACCATAAATAGCATGTAATAGTTCAAAACAATGAAGCGAGACTGCTTTGACATTTTCACAGGAACTACAAATTTAAATGGCTTTCTATAGTAAATTTAAATGAGCATAGTCTTTGTAATTATTCTGTTGTCTACGACGAAGGACTTTTTTTCTTGGACACGCTGTATACCGTTGGAACACCAAATGCCGTTTTGCCAAAGTTGTATGTGCTAACGGTAGTCTGCGATTCCAGACGCAGACCGCTGAATTTGCATCGTAAATCAAGGTAGCCAAAGACTTGCTGTCGGACCTGATTCATAAAATCACTGGTGTGAGTTTTCTGACAGTGGTAAGTTTGATCAGCAGGTATTGATCTTTTACTAGACGACAATGACACGTCTAGGGCAGTCACTTTGATGTAAAGCTTAAAAACTATAAAAAAAAAACTCAAAGCTGGTTTCCCTGACGCTTTGGAATGTTGTATCTAATCTATCTATCTATCTTTCTTTCTATTATAAATGAAACTAAATTAACTAGCCTATCTTCCTATTTATATATTTTGCAAGTCATCCTATCTAGCCTATGTATTTTCGATCTTTCAATCTGATTATCTATCTTACGCTATATCTATCCCCCTTTTATCTATGTATGTAATGTACGTAATGTTATATTCATGTACGTATGCATTTATTCTAACTATCTATCCATTCTATCTATGCAATCTGTCTGTCTGTCTGTCTGTCTTTACTTATCTTCTAATCTTTCCTAGTTTATTGGCTCGCTATAGATTATGTATCGAAATGGTTCAATCACTTCTTACTCGAGCTGTCCGACTACGTGAGCAGCATAAGGAAAAATAAGAACGACGCAACCGCTGGGCCCGGCATGGTGGCCAGAGCCTCGGGTACGTGACGAACACAAGACCAGGACCTGAAGACAAAGGAAGACAATGAAACGGCACTAAATATTTCAAAATCTTCACAATGCCTCATCTATCAAAATATTTAGTGAACAGAAATATGCGTTGATTGCTCTGAAGATCCGCGAGTCCTCGTCACACTTACCACCACACACTTGCCTTCCCATTTTTGGCGTACGACATGTTCCAAAAATAAAACTATCGTAATCTATTTATTTACCGTTCGCCACTATGGCGATAGTTCTTATAGTTTTATGGCGATAGGTCGAAATTAGTTATAACTAATTTTGGCACAAGTAATTTGTAGAAATGCCTAAAAGGTTTTCATATCTGCTGGAGAAACGAAGCCAACAAGAATGAATTTCGTGCGCCAGCCGGCTGCAGAATGGCGTTATTTCAAAATGGCTCTATAGCAGAAGGTGAGCGTTAACAGTCCGGCTGCTAGAAGGTCGTTAGCCAAAATGGCTCTAGCAGAAGGAGCGTTAACAGTAATTGCTCTAATTTGAAACCCATGGCTTATCTATACTTTTCGCCCTTACGGGTCTGAAGAAGGATCTAAAGATCAACAATACTTTGAATTTCATGTGAAATAAGCCCAATGGTTGTTCACGTTACGGCATTTACCTAACGCCTTCTGCTTAGGCATTTGCTAACGACCTTCTCGCAGCAGACTGTTACGCCCTTCTGCTTAGAGGCATTTGTTAACGCCCTCTATGCCAGCGGGCGACGATTTGCGAATCAATTTGATAGAGGGCAGCGAATGGATGAATAAGTTCGAGCATACTGATTGCGAGTGAACGTACAAGAAGCAGAGCACTGAGTACGACGTGATGAGCCAAAGTAAACGAAGAAGTCAAAGGATGGTCTTGGCGTATTATCCAAAGGTATCAGAAAAGAGTAGATAGCAAACAGAAAAAAAAATGCAAACATTATGAGATAACTAGCAGAACCTTTCCGAAAGCGAAGTGAATTTAATATTCCGCACTAAGGGCGTAGGGCCTGGGGGATGCACTGGGTGCACGTGCCCCCCCCCCCCCGCAGAGGGCCATAGGAGTTTCACACAAAAAGAAGCCAAAAAGAAAAAAGAAAAAAATATAATAAATTAGAAAGAAAGAAAAACAAAAAACACAAAAACAAACGAAAACAATGACCCTTCCCTCCCTTTTTAAGAACAGCTTTTCTGAATTCAGTATTTCTTTATGTTAATACACTTCAAAGAATTTTCCCTACTCCTATCATCTGATTGGTTGAAAGTTGAAGACTGTG
>JZLH01S0619678.1:21986-33494 GCA_001188425.1 Eucidaris tribuloides
AACAACCACACCAACAACCATCACAACCACCACCACAACAACCAAGACAATAACCACAACCACAACAACCACGATTTCAACTTTCACAGCAGCAACCACGACAATGACCATAACAACAACTGTAACAACAACAACCACAATTTCAACTTCCACAACAGAAACCACACCAAAACAACAACAACAAATATATTTACGTACCACCAATAGCGACTTCATCGATCGGGATTCCGGTTTTATACGACATAAATCCCAGGGTCGCAAAGACCACAAATCCCGCATAGAAACTACTGAAGCAATTGACAAGTGGTATAACAATCGCATCCCTGCAGAAAGAAACACAACGTGTCTTAACAATACATACTTAGAGGTTTTCTGTAAGACTAAAGATATGCTGTACCAAATATGATTAATTTTTTATTTGCTTAAAATCATTGACTATTCACTGAATTTCATGCTAATTGAATTATTATCTCACCAGTAGTACTGATTTTTAAAATTAGGGAACCTTATAGCTATTTAATACTTTGACACTTGGCTATTTGCGTCACGAGCATCTTTTGGCAGATGTGTGTTACAAAATATTATTTTTATTATTACTATCATTATCATAATCATTATAATTATCATTATAATTATCATCATCATCATCATCATCATTATCATCGTTATTTTTTTTATCATTATTAAGTAGATTTGTTCTCTACACAAGTCTATTTGTGAGTGGTAACTTTTTGGTGAGTGAATGCCTTGATTAAAATGTATCAATACAATACATATTTGCACAATAGTATTCTTTTTTACCTTTCAGTAAAACTCCCGTAAGTTGAAGTCATATGATTACCTCCTACTATATGACAACACAACTGACAAAGTAGGATTTAAATTTTGAGAGTGTTTTATGAACATTTCAGTCCTCTATCATATCGTTAGCATGATGTTTCATTAATTTGATAAATAATCTCAATACTAAGGGTAACAGAATCAAAATAATTTGTAGAATGAATGAACAACCATGCAGATAAGAGCACACAAAATTATGAACATAGTCGCAGGTCAAATTTAATAAGTTTGACTTACAGTAGGCAATTGTTGTTGAACTTGTTGTAACTCGCAAATGTTAGGACGCCACCCCAGGCCGGTCCAAGGGAATAGAAGATCTGCGTTGCAGCCGCGTTCCAAACCTAGCAATGAAATCATCAAGTTACATAGAATGAGAACAAATTCTTATTATGTGTCGTGCAATAGTGCTGTAGAATAACACACGCTGGTATACCGCTGAGCAATAGTTTGAAAAAAGAAGAAAAAAGTCTAAACTATAATGGTTGGTCAGGCGGGGGATTGGTCTCCAAACAGGGATTGTCCGAAGTCTTGTGGGTCTGATTTGAACTCGTGGGACAATCTGTCCCGTTGACACACCATAATTATTATGACTATCGTATTGATAACTTCAGTATTTGTTTGCATTACATTTTTCATATTGTACTTTCGATTGAAATTATGTCATGATTTCATTGTATCATTTTATTATATTGATGTATTTTATGTTTGGAAATGAGAACAAAACGAAATGAATGAATAATGAATCGTGTTTCACCTATTCAGTGCCAAAGCCATTCCTGAAACACAACATCATCAGCCACGCAAGATTCTGATGATATAATGGATCAATTCATTTAGTTCTAGTCATTATTTTTTGGCCTTAGCTCTGCTCTCAATTTCATTTTTTGTTCCTATTTCAACAATATTATCGAATCGACACGAACTTACCTCGGGTTGTGCCAGGTTCTCCCACTGCGGGTTCAGATAGTAATTGATACCGATATCGGCGCCCTCTAGCGTCACACCTCGGATGAGTAAGATGGTCAGGATGACGTACGGGAAAGTGGCAGTGAAGTAGACAACCTGTTATTGCAAATATTAGACGAAAAACTAGAGAAGTTCGACTGCGCGCAGTCGATGGGTATGCCTCCGCCCAGCGCGCCCACTATATAGCAGCTAACAAGCTAAAATATATCAACAGTTAGCACTCCTAACTGAAGTTATAGGTTTTGACACAATGTTCACTGAACTTTGACTCCTGTGACTCTACCAAAATATTTGTCTTTTGGTTTTGAACCTAACCGCCAAATTACATCAACAGTGAGCACTCCTAACTGAACTTATAGGCAGAAAATGGCATTTTGGGACATAGTTCATTAACCTTTGACCCTTGACCTTGAACTTTGACCCCTGTGACTCTACCAAAATATTTGTCTCTTGGTTTTGAACTTATCCACCAAGTTACATCGACAGTGCACTCCTAACTGAAGTTATAGGCAGAAAATGACATTTTGGGACAAAGTTCATTGACCTTTGACCCGTGACCTTGACCTTTGACCCCTGTGACTCTACCAAAATATTTTCTTTTATTTCTTAACTTAACACCCAAATTATATCAACAGTGAGCACTCCTAACTGGAGTTAAATGCAAAATGCATCTTTAGGACAAAGTATCATTGACCTTTGACCCTTGACGATTTGTCCAATAAATCAATCAAACATCCTTGCCTAGTGGTCCATCCTTGGTCCAAGTATCATTAAAATCCCTCCAGCGGTAATTTAGTAATCTTGTTCACAAGAAAGTGTGGACGCACGGACGTACGGACGGACAACCCGAAAACATAATGCCTCCGGCTCCCTTACGGGGCGGAGGCATAAAAACGTGTTACACATGATTCTAACGTTTATATAGCATTGTCTCCTTCCATGTATTTGTACCGATTGCCGTCGAAAGTGAGATATAGAGAGAAATTGAAAGACAGGGTGGGGAAGAACTCTGTTTGGAAGAACTGATAAGTCATAGATAGTCACAACGTCAATGGATCTATCGCAAAGCAAGAGGAGCTCAATTTTCTGCAAGAAATTCATACTCAAAAGTACATTGTGTACATTGTATTTATGTCATGTAGTCATAGTCACTTCGAAATACCCGTCTTTCTATTCTTTTTATATTACTGTTATCATAATTTCAATCAAAAGATAAAACAGGAAACACAAATCGCTTCTGTGCTTACGTTTACTCTTGAAATCATAAAGCCATTTCCCGTTATTAGATGTAAGGACATGCAAAATAATCAAAGTAACACACATCTCTTCATTTGTATCCATACATTTTAAACTCTGTTCAATAAAGCTATTAGCCATGTAACTTGATTATTTTCAAAGGGAATCATACATAGTACTTTTTTGGCATATCATCTTTGTCGAGGATACTAACGTATCGCTGGCAGTAGACAACTTTTTTGTGATTAAATATTTAATTCGTTGAGGAGACGACTGAATTTAAATGTCTACTATTTAGCGTGGGATTCGCAAACGTACTTTTCCGGAGCTCCTGACGCCTTTACAGATGCAGAAGAAGATGACGATCCACGAAAATAGTAGACAGACGGCGATCTCCCATCTTACTGGACCCAGATCGTCCATCGTGTGGCCGTCGATGTTGAGAACGTAGTTACTGTTGAGGAGACAAATGAGCTCAGTTACGGAAAATAAAAATCCAGTGCTATTTTTTGTTATCATTTACTAACAGAGCCTTTCATATATTATATGTTGCTGTGTGGTGAAAAGGAATCATTTCTTGGAAACTTGCGACGTTTTGCCGATAAACTATCTGTTTAATCTGGCAGCTTGTGTAGAATAAATTAGTTTTCAAGAAGCAAGTTCAATTTTTGTCCGTATAACGACATATATCTTATACCGGCTAACATTAATAATAATGTACGTTGATTTACAACCTTTGATTTGAAGCCCAAGTATAGTCTTGGTAAATGATAAATTAAATTCTTTGCAATTATGATTTTTTAAATACCTATGTGATCATAGATGCCCTGAAGATTGCTCGCTCTTAAACTCTTCCTTTTTTTTTTTTTTTTTAGATCACTCAAAATGGAAATTGGTGGGGGGGGGGGGGGCACCCCGACATTTCCCGTAGGTAATGCACATACCCCTACACGTTCTCAGATAATGTAAACATCACAATTTGTGACTACAATTTTCAGTAGAAACGGTTAGGACACGTGGGCTTTTTGGAGTAATTTTCGTTGATACCAGAATTGTTTGCAAATCGAAATTTCGGTAAGGATGTCGGGCTTCATGATCAGAATCCGACTATCTTCTTAAAGGCCCACTGTCATGATGGAATGGAAAACACCCTCTTTTGACTAAAATCATGAAATGGTGGCACTAATGACACGCACAATGCAACGGAAACAGCCACGACAGTGTGGAAAAAATTAAACATTTATTTTCCTCCCACAATCTGTACTTTATGGCACTGCAACAGTCCATTGTTCATGAATAAGTGCCTGTATTCCAAGACTAGCTGACATCCTCTCTGTAAATGAATTAATCCTCGACAGTGGACCTCTAACTCAAAAGTAAGGGGTATGTCAGTTGCTCTCTTTTGACAAAGTATAGCCTCGCATTTTTTCCCCGGAGTTCAGTTACAAAAATGTGGAAAAAAGTAGGAATTTAGGCCTAAGCAAAAAAGTACAAAAAGTAAGGACAAAAGAACAACACAAAAGTAGGAGAAAGTAGGAAAAGTAGAGCCAGTTGAAAGCCTGTAAATATTTACTTGAAGAATTCTTGGGACGGTCTCTTGGTGTCGTTTAGACCCAGCAGCATGACCTCGGTCCGGTTGTCCCGACAGAGGTCCGTGTTCCACGTGTTGTTACAGGTCTTCCACGGCACGTCGGCAGTAAAAGACCGCACGAAGTACAACGTCGTCCACGCCATGATGATGTTGTAGTAGATGGCCACGATACCGGATATGATCACCATGGCCCAGCCGATACCTGGACGGACAAAAATTGGAGACAATGGTTTTATCTGCCGGAAATTCAAACGCATCGTTTCACAATGTTCAGAGTTTTAAACATCTGAGCTAATGATCCTCCATGCTAGTAGTGCATGTCTGCAAACACAAAACGTCCAGAAAACGTTTTCGCTACGTTTTAGAAAGGTCCATACGTTTTCCACCGGAGTTTTTCATACGTTTTCGTCCATAAGGAAACGTTTTTAAAACGTTTTCAATAGGTCAGAATAAAACTTTCTCAATACGTATGTGTCTGGAAACGTTTTAAAACGTTTTAAAAATGTTCGTGAAATGTTTCCAAAACGTATGCAAAACGTTTACTTAACGGAAAACGATTTGGGTTTTCTCCAGGTTTTGGTTAAATTTTCAATGGTACTACAAACGTCATTACGCTCTAAAAACATGTTCAGATTGTTTAGAAGGCAGGGCATCTCTTTTGCATACCTAAAAATTAACATTGTGTAAATACAATGACATCTACAAGAAAGTGCCATCTGGGAACCTTTAGCAAAATATAGGAGCTAGAAACTCAGTTTTAGTGGAATTATAGTGACCGTTCGACTCTGATTTGAATTTTTTTCGCGAGAAAAAAATCCTACCATAGAACGTACACTAAACGGCTATTGTTTTCTTTCGCATTTTTCAAATTCTAGGTAATTACTGATCCCAAGATTTCATAGACATGCCCTTCATCAATAGCCTAAGGGCATGGGTTATCTTTTCCTGGTCCGCGGGGATGTTTGAAAATGAGATCCACTGCCTTTAAACAATTAGGAACAGTGTCAAATTATGCCTTTAAATGAACTCTGTCACTAGCCTATTGAGGTATTACAGGGATTACAGCACGTGGGCGAGCAGGTGCGACATCAGCACCCAAATTGTTGTCTGTCATTAAACCTTACCCAAACAAGCGGAAATATGTACAGGTTTCACAAACTTTCACTTTTAAAATGCATAGCATTGTTGTATCCGAGGCCGACCTTGAGGCAAAATTCCGATGGATTCGGTCTTGGTCTTGGTCCGAATCCCCTGTACAAACCCTATGGAAGGTTGTGTTTTGGGGCGGCCTCGGTCCCAGTCTTGGTCCGAATCCCCTGTACAAACCCTACGGAAGGTTGTGTTTTGGGGTCGGCCTCGGTCTCGGTCTTGGTCCGAGTCCCCTGTACAAAACCCTATGGAAGGTTGTGTTTTGGGGTGGCCTCGGTCCCGGTCTTGGTCCGAATCCCCTGTTCAAACCCTATGGAAGGTTGTGTTTTGGGGCGGTCCCGGTCTTGGTCCGAATACCCTGTACAAACCCTATGGAAGGTTGTGTTTTGGGGTGGCCTCGTCCGGTCCTTGTCCGAAATCCCACTGTTCAAGACCATATGGACAGGTTGTGTTTTGGGGTCCCGGTCTTGGTCTGAATCGCCTGTAACAAAACCTCATGGAAGGTTGTGTTTTGGGGTGGCCTCGGTCCCGTCCTGGTCCGAAATCCCCTGTACATCAAAACCTATGGAAGTTGTGTTTTGGGTGCCTGGTCCCGGTCTTGTCCGAGAATCCCCTGTAAAAACCTATGGAAGGTTGTGTGTTTGGGGCGGCCCTCGGTCTCGTCCTTGGTCCGAATAACCTGTAACAAACGCCTATGGAAGGTTGTGTTTGGGAGTGGCCTCGGTCACCGGTCTCTGGTCCGAATCCCCTGTAACAAACACTATGGAGAGGTTTGTGTGTTTTGGGGTGGCCTCGGTCCGGTCTTGGTCCGAATGCCCCTGTTCCCAAACCCTAGGAAGGTGTGTTTTGGGGCGGTCGCCAGTCCTTGGTCCGAATCGCCTGTACAAACCCTATGGAAGGTTTGTTTTGAGCGCGTCCGGTCTGGTCCGAATTCCTGTACAAACCCTATGGAAAGGTTGTGTTTTTGGGGTGGCTTGTCCCGCGGTCCTTGGTCCGAATCCCCGTGTACAAACCCTATGGAAGGTTGTGTTTCTGGGTGGCCTTCGTCCAGTCTGGTCCGAATCCCCTGTAAAAACCCCTCATGGAAGGTTGTGTTTTGGGTGGCCTGCGGTCTTGTTCTGGTCCGAATCCCCATTACAACCCTATGGAAGTTGTGTTTGAGGTGGGCCTCGGTCCGTCCTTGCTCCGAATCCCCTGTTTCAAACCTATGGAAGTTTGTGTTTTGGCGGGGCGGTCCGTCTTGTCCGAATCCCCTGTACAATACCCTATCGAAGAACTTGTGTTTTGCGGTGGCCTGCGTCCCGGTCTTGTCCGAATCCCCTGTACAAACCCCTATGGAAGCGGTTGTGCTTTTGGGGTGGCCTTGGTCCGGGTTTGGCCCGAATCCCTGTACAAACCCTATTGGACATGGTTGTGTTTTGGGTCAGCCTCGGTCTCGGTCTTGTCGCGAATCCCGCTGTACAAACCTATGGCAAGGTTTGTGTTTGGGTGGCCTCGTCCCACAGGTCTTTGGTCGCGAATCCCCTGTAACAAACGCCTAATGGAAGGTTGTGTTTTGGGGTGGCTCGGTCTCGGTCTTGGTCTGAATCCCCGTACAAACCTATGGGGTTTGTTTGGGGCGGCCCTCGGTCTCGGTTATAGGGTGGCGAAATCCCCTGTACAAACCCTAGGGAGGTTGTGTTTGCGGAGCGGCCTCGGTCTTGGAACCTGTGGTCTCAGATACAACACTGATGCATAGCATTCGTTTCTAAATTTCGAGATTGCGAACCTTTAGTAATGTGTTCTCGCTTTTCACTCCATGGAATAAGGTTCAAGAAAGGAACAAGCTAGCAATGGTTGCAGTGTACATTATTTTCTTACGTAATATGCTACGCCCTTTACAAAGTTTTGGACAATTTTTTTCGCACATATGTTTTTGAGGAGAATCAACACTTTAGAATATCCAACCATCGTATCCGCCTTCATTTTACTGTGTTTAAAAAATAAACTCTATTGCTGCTCATATATTTATACAAACAATGTAATGTTCAGTTAGTCTTGTGAATGTCATTGATCATTTCAGGGTTGTTGCTGGTAATTCCATACGTTCAATGGAATTCTAGCATATGAACTGAGACCCTCTTCAAACACTTTCTCTGATTATATCTCGTAAGGATTCTAGTTCGTTTGTTGATGTTTAGAATCGGTTCTTTTGCTGTAACTGAATATTTCCCTCAAGAATCAGACATTTCTTCGTAAGTTCGGACATAATTTTCCGCACACAACAATCAATTTTCATGGCTACGAATAAACTTTTATCTTTTATTGGCCCGTATCGTTAAATACCTTAACCTGTTGGAGACGATTTGATTTTGATGTAACACGCATTCTCTATAGATCCCGGCTCGAGATATCTCGAACAAGGTCTCTAACCGGTTATTTGATTGTTTCCCTGATCTATGCAAAGCAAGGACACACTGCCCTTTAAAGACCGTATAAAATTGTATACACCCTCCACTATCAACACCACAAACAACATGGCTTGCATAAGTTAAGTCGACAGACTCGGTGTCAATTAAACCCAACCACATACACGCAAAGGTACTTCAGTATATCGATTTACGGAAGTGAGCAAAATGCGTTAATTGGCTGTCAAGTGGAAGGGATATAGAGATGACGAAAACACCAAACGATTCCATGCAAATCCAATCTACCATTTTGAGATGGATTGCCTTGTTTTATTTTTTAAATGTTTTTTTTCTTATTGATTGATTGATTGATTGATTGATTGATTGATTTATTGATTTATTTATTATTATTTTATTTATTTATTTATTTATTTATTTCTGTTTTCTTTCTTTCTTTCTTTCTTTTTTTATTTACTTATTCATTTATTTATTATTTATTTATTAATTTTTTTTTATTTATTTATTATTTATTTATTATTTATTTTTTTTATTTATTTATTTATTTTTTTTTTTTTTAGGGGGGGGTTGTCTTTTTCTCAGGAAGGAGTGTGCGTTTAGTGGAGGTCCGTTTCTGAAAACTGCCCTCAATATACTACTGAAGTTTCCATACGAAAATAAAAAATAATCTATGGAGTCCCAAAATATGATGTCACTCTGGTTCAGAAATATGTGTAGACAATGGCGGAACCAGGTTTAACGCGTCGCAGTTACACTCTTAAGAATCCCGGGTCAGACTGACTCGGAAAAGAAATCCGTTGGGGGCACACCCGGAAAGGGTCAATTTCAACCAAATTCCGGGTCAAGGTTGACCAAAATATGAGTCAAACTGACTTGGATTTTGGTCAAACTTGACCCGGAATGTGGTTAAACCTGACCCTTTCCCGGGTGTGCCCCCAACGGATCCTTTCTCCGAGTCAGACTAACCCGGAATTTTTAAGAGTGTAGTTGTTTCTACTAACTGGAGAGCTGCGCTTGCACCGAGTTATGCCAAAAATGTCACTTTTAAAGGCAAGGTTCACCCTGACCTCAAGTTGGTTTTAATAAAAGCAAAACAATGAAACATGTTTATGAAAGTTTGGCGAAAATCCACCTAAGAATAACAGAGTTATAAAGTTTCAAAGTTTTGAATTTGTGACGTCACATGCGAGCAGCTCCCATATTTCATGTGATATAAACTCCATAAAAGTGCCGTTTTCTCAGAAATTTGAAAATGATGTGCATTCAATATATTGTCAGAAACATTATTCCACACATCCAACTATAAAAAACAAGAGCCCCGGGGGGCACGACGCTCACCTGAGGTCTCGCAAACTCTCTATGGTACCCATAGAAAAAACATAAAGTTTTGGGCACCTTCGGAGCCTGATTATCTAGGCACCAACGTAGACCCCAAATGAACGCAGTTGAAAACTTTGCATCCCCATGCCATATAGCTGATTTTTGCACAGATTAAATTAAATTCTAACATCCGTTTTATAAAAACAAGGCGAGCGCCAAGTAATCTTAACAGCTTTGACTTTGACCTACTTATGTGACGCTTGACCACCAAAATAACATGGAGGTCCGCTGTTACCGCCAATCTACCACCCATTGTGGCTACAAATGGGGCTTGTGTTAGAAAGTTAACCTAGTTTGGACCCTTATGGGCCCTGCACACCGGGCCCCCCCGGGGGGGGGGCCTGGTGTAGCCATTCCAAGAACGCTCTCTTTTCCCCTAACCCTGAGGATCATTCCCCCAAAGTTGGTTTAAATCCATTTGATGTGAATGTAAATTAATCCTATAGGGCCCATACCCGCCAAACTTTGCCCCGCTTGAGGGCCAAACAGGTGCCCACCACCTGGGGCATGGTTGATGGAGACATTAAATCAGCAGCATATAGAACAATCTACACACAAAGTAGGCTTAACTTAACTATTTCTTGGATCTTAGAGAAAAAAGTCAAATCCAACCAAGAAGAAACTTGACTCAATTTGAAGCCTATTGACCTACATATGTGACCTTTGACGCCCGCAAATCAACATGAGGTCCCTGTTATGCATCTACCACGCCAAGAGTTGGTTACCAAATGGGCTTGTGTGTAAAAGTTACCTTAGTTTGGGCCCTTATGGCCCTGCCCCTGGGCCCCCAGGGGGGGGCCTGTTAGGCATTCCCAGGAACCGCTCTTTCCCCTCCCACTGAGGACATTCCCACGCAAGTTTGGTCTAATCCATTTGATGTGAATGTGAATTATCCTAATAGGGCCCATGCTCCCAAAACTTTTGGCCCCCCTTGGGGCAAAACAGGCACCCTGGGCATTTGTCATGAGGAACATTAATTCCAGGCACAATATAGAGGTATCTACACACAAATGTGGCTTAACTAAACTATTTTTGGATCTAAGAAGAAGATGTTTGAAAACTACCTACTTTTTGGCCCGCTTTAGGGCCCTGCCACCTGGCCCCCTGGGGGGCCAGGGTGTACCAGTTGAGGACCCATTGAATCCCCACCGCCCCTAAAAGGATCATTCCCAGCCCAAGTTTGGGCAAATCCAATATGGCATTTTGAAGAAGAAGCTGAAGAATGTGTAAAAGTTTACGCAGGACGATACGACGGGGCACGACGAACGACGCACGACGCACGACGCACGTAACGAACGACGCACAGACGCAACTACGAAACGAACACGACGAGACGACGACAAAAAGCGATCGCAAATAGCTCAGCTTGAGCCTTTGGGCGCCAGGTGAGCTAAAAAACCATTCAATTATCATGAACTATTAACAAATTGCAATTTATGGAATTTATATTACATGACATATGGGAGCTGCTCGCAGTGACGTCACAAATTTAAAACTTTGAAACTTCATAACTCGTATTCTTTGTCGATTTTCGCCAACTTCATTAATTATGTTTGTTTCTGTCATTGTTCAGCTTATATTAAAACCAACTTGATGTCAGGGTGAACCTTGCCTTTAAATTCAAGCGTTGCATAATATATTCCCGTTGTTCGTTGCAGATGGATTTGGTTGATACGATGAACGAATATAAATTAAGAGTATAATTTCGGAATTATGTTTTGCAACTACTTTGCGTATCTAAAGACGCCCATCACACTTGACAATTTTCTCACAAAACGTATGTCAAGAACGCTACCTTACATGAAATAGTATATTCATTACAAATTACATTAATCTGTGATGCCCTGACTAATTGAAGTCAATGATCTTCGAAGAGCGCTCTTAACAGACGGCTAACTGTTGACATTATCGGTCCGAATATACGAGGTATTACACCTTTTC